>CAJQUW010002632.1:0-57735 GCA_907163375.1 Prostheceraeus crozeri | reverse complement strand
CAGTCGCTTTGTTGCATGTAAGAATTTTATGCATCGATCCTAATTTTTTATCTGTAATTAATTTTGTCTCGCAACTTAAATTTGTGAAATTTGGCTTTGCTTTCTGTCGCTTTTAAGTGGGCTTGCAATTCTTTTACTACATGTGATGGCGGCAAGCGTGAGGATTATGATTGAATGGGTGTATTCAAGAACAAAATAGCTCTCATTCCCTTGAATTTTCCGCCAAATCCTTCACTTGTAGAAGAACAAGTATTTCTGGTACTAACCAGACCCTTCCTAACAGAGTTTTGCAAACGTTTGTGACCTGCTGTGACATTGACCCTGACTCTTCGTAGTCACAAGTTTTAGAAATTGATGGCAAAAGCGAGGCTTCTGCTTAGGTCGAAGGGTCGATCAATTCACTTGAATCTTGATCATGTGGTTTATTTACATGCAAATCTGATGGAAATCTTCAGAAACAGGTATCAGTTATTCAATTTCATTCATTTCTTATTGAAATATGCTTTGATTTTGCATAAATTTATTTTGTCAAAAACGATCTTCATGAGACATCAAGGAACTGATGGATGAAAACATGTTTTCCGCTACGTCATTGTACATTGCACCGCACGTATTTAACACACCGTATTTTATTGAATTTCTCTATGAATTGGTTGCCAAGGAAAGTACAAGTCAATACGTGTGTGAAGTTTGCGGAACCACTCAGCGGAACCAGCTTTATCTTTAAACTTGAATTTCTTGATAACGACTGCGAATTTGTGGAATCTGAGCCCAGATTCATGATGAGGAGGCTGAAATTGATGCAGCAGGAGATGTTTTAAATAGAATCACTGCAATAGAAAATGGTTCCGTCGTGTAGTTCCGCTAACATCAATTCATGCACTACACGAACATGTTGTGAAATAGCCGCTTTTAACTGCATTGTTGTGAAAATGAAAGATACATTTCTGATCAGCGCAACAAATTGCATCAGATACATGGGTGCAAAATAAAATTGATTTTTTGTGCCTACCGCAAAACAAAGAAACTAGTTCCGCTAGCTTAATAACGGAACCACTTTTTCTTTGAATTTCTCATAAGCGAATGCGAATTTGCGGAATCTCAGCCAGATTCGTGACCAGGAGGCGGAAATTGAAAGTAAAAGTTGTTTATAATAGAATCACGCTGTAATAAAAAATGGATCTGTTGGGTGGCTCCGTCAACTTCACGCACGTCCAGTCAGTCATTTATGTATTTTCACTGTCAAGCAAAAGATGGCACTTTAATTCCTTCAAGCGCTATCAAAAAAGCGAATTTCTCTCAATCTAGTCAAATCGAGCGTCCTGTGTAGAAACGTACATTTCTTAGGTGAACTTAATGCGTTAAAATAGGACGCTGTTAACGATCGCATAAGTAATCTGTGACTTCTTGGAGTATTGGAAGGAAATTGTATATCATCAAAACAGTAAGTCTATGCTTTCCGATCATCACGTCACTCAAAATATTGTATAATTTGTCGAATAGAAACAAATAGCATTTTCTCGAACAGAAGGCCAATTTGATTGATGCAATCATAATTTCAATAGCTATTCTCAATAGCTATCTCAATGAGCCATTCATGAGCCAATCTCAGATTGTCTGATTCAGTGAGAATTGCAAGAAATGTCCAATAGTGCAAATCGGGTTGACTTTTGGCCTAAAGTTTAAAGTTCCGATATGCTGTGTATCAAAATGTTAAAAACAAACATGCCAGCAAATAGAATATGAATATTTTTACCCCTATGCAAAACTTACTACATGTTCGTGGATCAATTTGTTGTAACCATCGAGATGGATTTGTCTATCGCGGTCAAAGGAATTTGTCTCTGTGGGTGTAACTACACGTGGCACGTCCTCTTTTGGTACCATTGCATTAATTGACTAATCTAACATGATTTCACCTGCTTAACCCGTCTCTGAGTTAGATTTATGTGACACAATGAATGATGCCATAGATAAGGTGGATTGGTATTGCCGCTTAACGCGGATAGGCCGGGTACATAATTTTCATGTTTTTCTATTACTAAATTACTAGACTTACTAGACTTCGCGAAAGTAAGCAGAAAAAGTTGACATGTGCAGTATTGTACAAGCCATGCATTTGTTAAATTTGACAAACAGACTTTAGCGTTTTGTTAAAGGAAACAAAAAAGTCTTAGAGCTGTTTCACACATGCGACTTTTTACAGCGCGGAAGTCGCGCGGCCGTTTGTTTAACATTACAGCCTACCGAGCCTTTCACACATGTCGCGGGTTTTCCTTTTCTGGAGAGTAAATCGCCTGATTTTGGTTTTGACCTACCAATGATCGTTAACATTATCTCAAACTGAGAACATTTCTGAGTTCAGCATGATATGGCGATTAAAACGCATTCCGAATTGCTCATTTTCGTTAAGTAGAACCGATGCCATCTGGAATAATATCTTTGATTTCCAAAGTGCTGATGTTCTCGAACTTCGTGTAAATCAATCAATACTGTAGCCAATGTGCGTGCAAACGACAATGACTGAAGTCAGTCATTATCATCAATTTACATTTTGACCTCGTTCTCAGCCGTCAGTGGTCAGATTTCGGTGATCCATACACCAAAATTTCCCAGAATATGCTTTATATGCGCTATGTCCATGCACTATGCTTTATTGATTGACTAGACTGGAACACCTTCAAAAGCAGCGGATATTGACAATCGATGCAGCAGATTGTGAAAGTGGTTATCTTAGTCCGGCAGCCAGAACGAGTTTCTGCAGGGAACGAGGCCGAAAATGAGACTTTCACAGAATTATGTACAACCTATGCCTACTTCGAATCGGCACGTCTGCCGAGTTCTATTGAGTTCTTCTTCTTGTCAGACACGATCAAAGAAAAACACATGTAAATCCGATGGGACGCAGATTGCAGTTTTTGGCTAAAATGAAATTTTCTATGTTTTCTCTCATCAGCTGAAAAGTACTAAACCTAGAGTCATAATTTTTGGCATGGAATGTCTTCAGGTCATTTCCTTTCATCTTCATGCACCCCTGTCTGTAAAGCTAAACATTCAGATTTAGCGAGCCCCTTAATGTCGGTAAGCACAAACATTTTGAGCAAATTTATCCACATTCAACCACATTCTCGCATACATCGCCGATCAGAAGCTTCATAATATCACATGTACATCATAGGAAATGACCTGAAGACATTCCATGTCAAAAATTATGACTCTGGGCTTAGTACTTTTCGTTTAATAGGAGAAAACATAGACAATTTTATTTTAGCCAAAAACTGTAATCTGCGTCCCATTGGAGTTACATCTGTTTTTCTTTGATCGTGTCTGACAAGAAGAGTAACTCACTAGAACTCGGCAGACGTGCCAATTGGAAGTAGGCATAGGGTGTGCAACATTCTGTGAAAGTCTCATTTTCGGCCTCGTTCCCTGCAGAAACTCGTTCTGGCTGCCGGACTATTGTCTTATTGATATGATGAAAGTGGTCACTTCGTGAAAATTTTGTTGACTTGTGCTATGAATAGATTACGCAATCGACCACTTTTATTGATGAACTGATTGAATAGGCTGCTGAGATTTCTATGTCTTTCAAATGAGCTTACATGTCTATTACACAGAGTAGACGGCGAGACAAAATTGCTGAAATATGAATTTTTTTGCTGATTTTGAATATTATTACGAACTATGTAATAAATTTTAGATATTCTGACAGCAAATTTCTTACTGATTTCGATGAAAACAAGAACAAAAACAACTGAAGCCTGCCCTCAGAATAATTTTGGTTCATGCCCTTCTCCAATAGGCTTCTTTGTCTCATGAGATCGAGAGATCGAAATGGTTTGTCCGATGATTGACAGTTGCAGAAATCGAAGTCCAATGTGAAAGGTCAATTCCAAATTTTAGCGACAATCGCGCTGCAAAAAGTTGCATGTATGAAACATCCCTTAAATGAAATTATGACATTGTGGATGATATAATGCAGAATGTCTAGTAACGTGTGTTCAGAACTTTTTTCAATTGACTGGTATTATTGTAATGGAGACAGATGACATGGTCACTAAATATCTCTGCTATTTTTTATATTCAATTGAACAGAAGGCTATCATCCTGCAGGATGCCATCTGTTGCACAAACATTTAAGGTTAAGTAAACTAAAGCATGGAGATAGGAAAAACGACAATCATATCTTTTTTTGACAGAAGTGATGTATTTTCCTGGTGCGAGTCTGAGATGTTCTTTTAATTACTGCTGCTTTGACAGACTTTGCAGAGCAGCAAAAAATGTGCATAGAGAAAATTATTTTTATATGTATGTTAAGCAAAATATTTTGCATGTTATGTCACTTTGCTTTATACTTAATAATACTCTACAAGTACTTAAGCAGCAAACATATAGCACCTATTGCCATGGACCAGATTCTGGAGTCATGTCTAAGACGTCTGTCTAATTTCGCATCATGCATAAACGGACTATAAGAGTTTCGTGCAAAAAATCCTGAAATTTTAAAGAGTAGCCCTTCGAATTCTGCATTTTTTCAGTAACCCAGTTGACGAAATTTGCATGTTTCAAGACACATTCGCAAATAATTTGATGCGCAAAAGTTCATAAATTGTGTAAAAAATGTCGCAGGTTATTGGATGAATATGGGACTTCTGTTACTTTCTCTTACTTAGATTTACTTTGAGTCGCTTGATACTATTAATCGCTTATTGACTTTATACACGTCTGTCAGACGGCCTACTAGAGTTGCTCAAATATTTCACAAATACTGCACAATTTTTGACGCCTCGAAGCTTGAAAAGTAGAAGCTGTCAATTAAGCGATAAATCGAAACTCAATTATGAAAATGAACACTGCCGACCAGGTCGTGCAATGCCTAATTGACGTGACTGTACTCTTCAATTAAATAGCAATAAAATGGATGCACTGTGTTAAGACGGACTAAATGCTGACCTGTGCATCTGGCAAGCAAAAATGAAAATATGAAAACATTAATGACAATGTTGATGACGTCCTCGTCTTCATTTCTATCAATTGTTACTGATCTGGTTTCCTGCAGCTCATCACAAGTCTTTTTCACGACCGGCCTATAATTATTTGGCGTCCAAATGCAAGTAGTACAAAGACAGATGTCAAATAAAAATGTTCATGACAAACAGTCCTAAGGAAAGACTCGAAAGAAAATCTGAATGACAAGAACGTCCGTAGCAACATCAATTGCCTGCATGTGTGTTTCTATTTAATTCAGAAAACTAATTGCCTTTTCCTGTTATTTAAATTTCTCCTGAGGCCTCTCCAACATTTTTGAGCATGGACCCAAGACAAACAATTTCAGAATCAAAATAAGAGATTGCATTAGTGGTCTTGAGAATGACATTGAAAGTTTTATCAATCACATAGATGGAATTGGCATTCATGTAATTTAAACTCAATTGTGTTTCAAGGCAATGCAAGTTAATTGTTGAATCCCAGATGATACCAAGGAAAAGATCTCAAAATCTATCGGCGACCCTGGTCCGGGCCGCTCATGTTTCCGAAAATCCAGGCCTCAGCCCGTTTCCTACTGAGTGTGCAGGTTTCATTTTTCGTTCTCAATGGCAGCAAAGGATTATTTTATTACAGCAGTCTCTTTCTTGTCACCAATCTCGTAAAATTTTAAGAGGTATTGCAGAAATCACCAATTTCGTGACTCTGAAAATGGGATGAGAAAAACAAACGTTTCGAAGTCAACCATTAATGTCTCAGTGTGAGAAACGAATAGTATCAAGACCTTGAATTTGGATATATTGAGACTATGTTGGTGGTCGACTTGCGATTTGTACTAATAAATGTCGTCAGCGTCAGTTATATTTTATCAGCAGAGACACTAAAGACAGAAGCGGGGAAGTCTTATAAATTGGATGAAACTTCGAGAAGCATGTTATTCAAATTAGAAGATAGAATCATCAATATTCGTTACACAACGAAGGATTGAAATCTTCTCATTTCTATACCTCTTTCAAAACATTTAAATGGAATTTCAAGCGCACGAAACACAGGCTATATTTTTCTGGAGCATCAGCTTCACGGTATTCTAGATAAAAATTAAAAATTGATAATTGAACAACTAAGCTCAAGAAATCTTAGAATTCAATTAGAATTTCATTAGAGATCATTATACTCCATATTTAATTATTCTTAGAGAACTATATTAGATAACACAATAGTGATAGACACTTCATTGAATCACTTGCCTCCTGAATAGTGTATGTACTGAAAATGAAATTGAAGTTTTAGAATGCGATTAATCATGCATAATCAAAATGCAGTAGGCCTAAATACACTATTACTGCAGTCGGTCGCTTCAGCAAGCAATATATTCTTCCAAGCTCTTCAGGTGGCCTCTGATAAATGTCAGAGAGGAAGAATTGCATGACTGAGTTGGCAATGAGTCAGCACTGTACTAATTTGAAGACTGTTAATTGCAAATTTGTCAGCGCAGTCACACACCATTTCAACTATTTTTGTCCATTTATTCTACAAACTTTTACAACTTTTGAATATCTTTTACAACCTTTTGTGCACGCGAAAGAGAGTCCACTTATCATGCTATAATTTGCTGCGCCTCTGTATTATTTTTTATCATAACTATGTACTGTCTTGATTTACGCGCTTGATGCTTATTCGGAATAGGCATCCCTCTCAGAGATATCTATCCGTTCCAGAAATATCTATCATTAATGGAAATATTTTTTCGATAAAATCAAGCTCTTTCATTGCCATCTGTTCAGATGTCACAAATTTTGTAAACGATATTCACATTTATCAGTCATTCCAACTGCAAGTGTGATTGCAGTCTGAAGTGCAGAACACACAGCGTTTTCATGAGGAGCGATATCATCAAGGATTTACTCAGGCTAATAAGTAAGCAAGTAAATAGAAAAACTAAAAGTAAAGCGGAAAGTTAACCACATCACGTCGTCACACGTTTGTCAATTTCACTAAAGTGAAATCGATCCTTCATTCATGATATTCTATGCTACTTCTATGCAACATATACATGTATACAGTTTCAACAGATTCGATGCACTCTGTTACCACAAAAACAGACATTTTGTTCTCGTGAGGAGAGTGACAAGGTGCTGTCACTCCTGTGGGCAACGGACAACATTTCACATGTTCCTTAACTCGGGCTGCAAAGTGTCGTGTAGTTTCTCCTGATATATAGACATGTTTAGAGTTATTGCACGTATATTTATATACACAACTTGATTTCAAATTTTGGGCGACACCTGTTGTGAAAAACGTTCTTGTTTTATTCACTGAAACTATTGAACTGACTGCAGCATTTTCTGGAAATTTCCGGTTGGTTAGGTGGATTTTTTCTTTCAGAAATTCATCATTTCTTCGAATAAATAAAATTTCCAACAAGTAGCAACTGTCAGTTTTTCTCTGATTGGTTGCTATACTTAATCATCAGACTTCCTTCAGATGCATTGCATCGGCTTAATTGCATTTATTTGTATGTTATCCATTTCCGATAAAAGTTTTGATACTATCTCACAACTTTTACTGTCTATTTTTGTCATTAGAACATGCATGTATATTATATATGCACTTGGCTGGCTCAGTAAAATAAAGACCGAATGGCTGCTACTAAATATCTCACGGAGCATGACGCCTATGCTCTTTCGCAGGTTTTCAATGATTGTTAATGACTTCTAATTTTTTGATGACTTTTAGTGATGGACTCAAAAAAGCAAATTGAACCAATGTCATCTTCACAAATCAATAAAATCAATATTTCCACAATGATCATATTCAAAGTTCAATTTACTATTTATAGGGCAAGCATCAGCGACTTGAATCAAAGAAAATCTCCGTTAGAGAAAGCGCAACTAGATTGAAGGTTGATAGCAATTTCATAAAAGCTGCATCCTATCTTAGAAAAAAGAGACGAAGAACAGATTGTTTCTTATTGCAACAAGATTGATAAGTTGAGAGAAATATTGAAAAAAACATGTCCCAAGTATTAATGGCATTGTTTTTGAGCGAGCTGAGCAAGCGAGTGACATTTTTTCAAATTTTTAATGAGCTGATCAGCGAGCGAAAATTGAGCGAGCGAGCGATGATTTTATGTCCCGAGCGAGCGGTTGAGCGACCCATTTTTCGAAAAAGCAAAAAAATGAAAGGATCAAAATTCTTTAAAAAGTGCTTTCTAGTACATGCAAGCTTTTAACATTATTGATGAACAAAACATCCGAAATTTTTCGCTCTTCCGTGGTTCTTATACTCTTGACAATATGCATATTGAATGCCTGTCTGTATTCTACGTGTATGGATATGAACTTAGTAAGAAGAAGGACTTTTTGATCGATGATGTACTCAGCATCTCACCATCGACACATTTTTATTCAAATATAGCCTACTTTGAATCGGTCTCCCAATCGTTTCTTCGCCCTGTCAATGTACTAATGGTCTCCGCAATTGCACGAAACCGTTATAAAATGCTTTTAATAATAATAAAATAAAATTAAATAATTTAATTTGTGAAACATTGCGTTACTTGGACATATCCACATGCAGCTCCCTGAGCATGCGTTGGCTGGGGCACATGCTCCGTATGTCTATTGAACTGCCAACGAACTGTACTCGATTTCAATCCGGCTGCCTCTGGATGGAGAAGACCTCGAGGTCACCCACACACACGATGGATGGACGTGATTATCGAAGATCTCAACCAACTCGGTATCTCCATGGATGACGCATCGGAGTTGGCCTTCTTGGAGAAGAATGCTGTCAAGCGCGGCCTCAATGCCTCACAGGCACGAGTCATAGGCAGGCAGTAGGCAGGCTCCCTGAGAGACATTAAGTATCGTCATACGTGAAAGAACAGCGAGGGAACCCCAAATTTTGGAAGATTTGAAACCAACCAGATTAGACCTACACACGGACAATCCGAATGTAGGCTTGTATGGCTTCCTCTTTGCATCGATTTTAAGACCTTCGCTTTAACGCTATCCACACTGACTCTGAAGCTCGTAAGACGGCGCAACATATTTAGGGTCTGAGCTTTCTTATCGTGATGTTAATTTGCTCCAACTCATTCATCTCCGTAGTAAAAATCAACAATTTTGGCAGCTTTTTGAAAATTTTGAAATTTTGCCGTCCGAAATCTCCTCCATGATTAAGATTGCAGAGTGCCAGTTCGCCTGGGCAAACGTAATGTCTGAGCACAAGATTGATGTGTTGGCCTACGCGTAATAGCCTATATGTCAAACATACGCATAAGAAATGTGGAAGATTTTCATTCAAAAGTAACCTTTCCAATGTGTCTGTGAAATGATGTTCGACACCTCAATTAAGGTGGCTCTATAGGCCTATGTAATTGTATGAAGAAGGATGACACTATAAATTCGAAATATTTGGAAGATACATGGAAGTGACTACTTACGTGAGTCACAGCAACTAAAAAATTATAGGCAGCAGTTACTTAACATTTGAGTTTCCAATGCTGTATTCGATGGCCATGGTATTGAAGATGATGATATGATTCATGGACTCACATTTGTCAAAAATGTACTCACTGTAAAATGTACTGGAAATCGATCCGCTTCGTAAACAGTTATCATGCAAAAGGTTTGTAAAAACTAGGCATTTTCAGACCTTCGAAAGAAATTCTCTCCAAAGTTCAGAGTGACAAATTCAACGATTTCAGTGAAAATTTTGAAAATGCGATTATTTTTAGAGAAAATGATCAGTTTTAGAGGATCACATCAAAAAATGGAATGGGGAGACCGAATGGTCCTCTTCCAGAATGGATAGGGCGATTAAGACATTAAAAATCTTGTAATTGTAATATTGTTGAGGTTTTTCTCACATCCTTTTCTGATAGCCCCTTAAGTTTGAATATTCAAGTTTTAAAATGTCTTCCTGTTAGTTATGGATCTTCTAATCTGGATTCTATGTTAGTTATCCTTGTGCATTGCTGTCACTGTCTTGATGTCAACTTTCTCCGTCAAACAAAAGTACAGAGACAGCAGTGCATGCAAAGCTTGTAATAGTTGAGGGAATGAACCGTGATAGTGAAAAAAGGATTGTCATCTCACTCGCTGATTTAGTAGAGAAGACAAGTCTTCCTAGCCTCGATCACACTTACAGACCCAAGGTCTTATCAGAGACAAAAATGAAATACTTGATTGTTTGAAAACATTACCTCCTACCCTCACGTTTATCGTGTGTGATGGCTCCTCCAAAGCGTATTTTAAAATCGAAAGTGAAGGTACTCATCATTTTTGGAGAAGGATGGGGGACTATTCCTGCCTGGTAGAGACTGGAGAAAAACCGTGTGAAGCACTCAGCAGCAAGATGGGAGGAGCCCAGTCGTATGCATCCAACTTAAAGCGACATTTGATAAACTTTCATCGAAAATTATTGATAATTGATACATAACAATGTTCACCAAAAAATCTGTTCAGGTAAGCCTATAATGATCTATGATGCAGCTCACCAGATTTTTTAAAAAAACTAGGCTTTATGTACTTGCCTCTCGGAGTCGGAGTCGGAGTCCTATCAAAATGATAGGACTCCACATCCCTGATTCGGAGTGTTAAATCGGGTCAATATGCCCACACAGCTCTGCTGTACCCCTCTTTCTATTTCTTGCCAAGGTCTTCACAAAGACATCTTCTCCCACTGTGATTTAAATATCGTACTTAATTCTTCCTTCTTGACTTGAGATCAATATGTTGGATAACGATTTGTTGGGGAGCAATAAATAATAATTAGATAAGTTTAAAAATGATTTTCCAACACGTTTCATAAATACCATCAATCAAGGTGTCAAAGCATATTCTAACATTTTTTATTGTTAAGCTTTCGCACTATTCCTGTAAAATTTGTAACATTGTATTTGCAATTAGATCTTTCGTCTTTTATTATGTCACATGACATGCGTGACAAAAGTTGAAACCTGGCGTTCAGTAGGTACGGGAGTAGGTGTGGATCGTCAGGAGGAGGACCTGGGCGCAACGAGCTGCTGCGGAACTGCCATCTTGACAGATGGGCTACTGAGCTAAGTGGGTCGAAATCTCAGTGACGGCTGGAGCCGATGTCTCAGGTCCTTTTGGATGCAGAATTTACTGTTTCACATAACCCAACAATTTCGTTTCTTTAACGACTATATTTATAGCAGATTTCTAACACTTATTGATTACTCAATACTCAATCAATCATAAGACACTTTAGCTACTTTTAGGAAACATCTGTTATTTTGTCACGATTTCATATAAGTCTCTTTTTCACATAATTCTTTCTGTTAACACATTATATAGTTTCTTATCGTGTGTTTCAAAATTTAACTAAAATGAAATTGTGAATTTCCCTCTCACGCCTAAAAGGATTTTATTTTATTTAAAGCATGGAATAAGTTCTGAGCATAATAAGGTTTGTAGAATTAGGGAGGGAATTATGAGAGATGAGCGAGCGAGCGGCATTTTTCGTTGATTTTGAGCGGTGAGCGAGCGAAAGGGTGATTATGGGCAAATAAGCAATGAGCGAGCGAAAGCGGATTTTCCATCCGCTCAAAAACACTGATTAATTATGGTCATTATTCTGATGACATTCTGAGCAGCAGACCCAAATTGGATAGGCAGATGCCGTCCCTCATTGGGTTATCGATGCGATTTTCCCTATGGTTGTATGAATAAGCAAAAATAGGATTTCATACATTAAACTGGAAACTATCTTTTGAGCATAGGCATCACTCACTTATGCCTGATAATCACATTCATCCACGTAAATGCAAATGCTCAGATAAAATGACAGAGACTTCTAATAAAGCTATAATTAGGGGAACAGCGTGCATGCTTCTCAGTTAGCTGAAGTATAAACTGCAAGTGTATTCTTTATTTAGAAAACATAATAATTATCCAATTCTTTGTTATTTGTCTCAAGTCTTTAGGATTTGGCGACCCCACGGTTTAACAGGGACTAGTGTCATTAAAAGACTCTAAAATTTGATAGCTCCACAGAACATAACAATATTCATAGAGTGACAATACTAGCGTAAACAAATCGCTACTATTTCAAAAATCTCTTGCAATCTCTTCGTAAAATTCGAAACTTGCAATGCAAAAAAACTCAGTCAGAATAAAAAAACTCCTCTTCACAACATGTTTGTCCTATAATAGAGCTATCAGCTAAAATCATTGGCTTTCATTTAGGCTTTGAACCAAATAAAAAAGCCGACGTCACTAGTAAATGACTCGTAAAGCTGTGTCAGACATTTGCAAATTTAGTAAAAGATTCCAACTGATAGTATACAACTGAAGATGGAATGCAACTCACTGAGAAACTCATGAAAAATTACTATATTCTTCCTTAATGCTTTCCATAAAAATTGGAATACTTTTGCTGATCGTGAGAATGCAGGAGAAAGACAAATTATGGATGCATAGGTAATTTCATGAGAGCAACTGTGACAGGATTGGTCAAATCCTCGAGTCCTGATATGTCAGAGGAACAAAGTATCTAATCATCAAATGAATTTTAGGTTTCTTTCTTGTATGATAAAAATTAAATCGTTTATAAGTTTTAATTTATTTCCCTTACCGTCTCTAGTTGAGTAGACTTGCCTTTATACGTATTTCAGTACCTGCTCTATACTAGAGTAGGTTACTCTATGTTGTCAGTATTATTTCATTCATTCATGACTTTTAATTACCTAATTATTTACAAGATTCTCCACTAGGGTAATTGTTTAACTTTGGCGTCTTCCGTTTCCTGGATTCTTCGAATTTTTTAACCGTGTCGTGTCTTAATTTGATTAATTAGTACTGAGCTGATAGCATTGTGTGGACCGAGTCCCCATCTTTCAGTGTAAGTGCATTAGTTATTCACGTCACATATATTCTTTTTTGTAATAGGTCTCATAGTTATTTTACTGGTAGGCATATTATTATTATTATTATTGCAATTTGCCATTTATTTATTGGTTTGATCTTACTATCAATCTTTCTCTTCGTTCACTCTTGCATTTTTTAGGATTCGACGTTGATTTTCTTCCATGTTATTCTAAGTATTAAGGTGATAAGCTATTACTGCCTTCAATATTGTATTAGCTGCTAGTTTTGATCCGGTTATAAGATTATGGAGTTTGGCCGAAATCCTAATCGCCAGGCATTGCTAGTGAAGGTGGGAGGGTCTGTTTAGATCCATTGACTGTTAACGCCCGCCTCAGCGAGGCAGCCCCTCGCCAATAGATTACAGTCCGGCCTGTTGCCCTTGGGCTTTGAGAGCACATAGTCCTAGAATTTTACCTTATTCGACAAGGGGTAACAATAAAAACTTTGCTTGCGGCTTCTAGAGTTAGATACCATTACCCTTACAGTATTAAGAAAAAGGCTTATGTAGCCGATTGCACGGGTTCCTTTTCTATTGACAGTTGTAATAGAAAAGGGTGCTTATGTTGTGTGGTCCATACATAAATCTTCCTTTTTCGTATCAAACACCACTAGAAAGGCTTTTCTCATAGATTTGAGTGGTTCTTTCGATTGCAAATCCAGCTTTGTAATCTATCTCATTTCTTGCAGCGAATGCGGGTTCCAATATGTTGGCAAAACCACCCAATCTTTAAATGCTAGGTTGAATGGTCACCGTCACCATGCATCCTCAAAACCCACTACTTTCCTTTATGAGCACTTTAGGCAGGATGGTCATAATTTTTGCAACATTAAATTGCAAATTATAGACCTTGTAGATTCCAACTTCTCTGATAATTCTGACCTTAGGGATAGGGAGCTTCTGAAGAGGGAGGATTTTTGGATTAAAACACTATGTACAATCTTCCCACTTGGCTTGAACGATAGAATTCAAGGTTTTGGTTGTGTCTCCAAAGGTTCCTTACATAAGCAGTACTTCTCTTCTCCGGTCCTTAGAAGACCTAGAGGGCATGGGATTCGCAGTAATAAGAGAAATGTCTTGGCTGAATGCTTGGAGTCTCTCTACGATAAAATTAATAGCCTTTGTTTTTCCAACATGTTTTACGAATTTTACATCACTTTGAAGTCTCTTAGTCGTACCACACTTAAGCAACTTCTTGCTTTTACTCTTAGCAAGCCGGGTACCTGCTCGTATCTAGTCGAATCCTTCTGTTCGAGATTCTTAAAAGTCGAAGATTCCATTGATAAGGTCGACAGGGAAGTTATTATTATCCCTTTTGAGTGCAAAGAAGTAGATCTCTTAAAAGTTTCTTCCATTTTCGCTGATTCACATGTTAACAGTATGTTGCCTAATCCAATTCGTAGTAAATGTCCACTACAGGTTTTCTTTAAATACACCACCCCTATTGGTCGGAAGCTCTTCAATTACAACCAGATCTTGAAGAATGCTTCTATTGATGAAATCAGAGAATTTATTAGCAAGCCTTGTCTTTGTTCTGATTCTATCTTCTGCTACAAGCCCGCTTCACACGTGGTTACTGGTGACTTGAGTATTATATCCAACCCTAAACTTAGGGATTTGATGGCTAAGGGCACTAATTATAGAGAGCCTATTCACAAGTCTTGGGATTTTGTTAGGGTCAGTGTTAAAAATGCACTAGTTGCATTTATTGAAAAGTCCTGCAGAAAATACGCCCTTAAGAATTCTGACTTCCAGAATTGGTCGGAGGCTGTCCTTAAGATAATTAGAAATCGCATTTCCTTCCTAAGTTCTAGCTTTCCATCTTTGCATTCGCACGAGGTACTAAGATCTAAGGAGTGTAAAAACTTCATCTCAAACTTTCAGAAGAATTACGTCATTACTCCGGCGGATAAGGCCGCCAACAATTTTGTCATTGTGTGTAAGAAGTATTACCTCATTGTCCTCTTGAACGAACTAGGCTTTGACCTTAGAAGTTTCAATGCTGTTGGTAATCAGACTTACGCACCAGTAATTTCTTCCATTAATGACATAATTGCCGAACATTGCACCACCCTCAAGGATTCCTTTGGCATAACGGTTAAAGATAAATTTATGTTTTTACCTAAACTTTTCTGGATACCTAAATTGCACAAAAATCCGTATAAAAGTAGATTCATAGCTGGTGCTAGGAACAGCACTTCCAAAGATTTGGCCATACTGGTGAACAAAGGTTTGCAATTGATCCGGGACAAGTTTAGTAGTTATTGCCTTTCCATCAAGCATAATTCTGGTGTGAACGCCTTCTGGAGCATTAACTCTTCTGGGGAATTCCTTGACAGGATGTCGTGTTTGAATTGCCACTCCTTACAAGTTTATGATTTCTCCACACTCTATACGAATCTTAATTTAGACCAGGTTATGGAGTCCTTGAAAGACTTATGTGAGTTAATTTTTAGCAGTTCCAAGAGCTTTATTTGCATTGGCTATTATAGAACCTTCTTCTCGAATAAAAAATACAGAGGGTATCACTGCTGGTCCAAAACCCAATTCCTTAATGCAATTAGTTTTATCCTGAATAACACTTTTGTCACTTTCGGGGGACTTGTCTTCAAGCAAATTCGAGGCATACCTATGGGTGGGAATTCCAGCTCACTCTTAGCTGACCTGTTTTTGGCTTACAGGGAGTTTTATTTTGTGAGGGGACTCCTAGCGAGTAAGAGATTTGGCTTAGCAAAACTTCTCTCTCGTACCACTAGGTATGTCGATGACATTTGTGTGTTTAACTTCAAACATTTTGATAAGATCCTTCCTGAAATCTACCCGGTAGATCTCTTGGCTTGCAGAAGCGGGGACAACAACAAATGTGTTAATTATTTGGATGTTAAAATCAGGATCGAAGATGGTGGCCATTACATCACAGAGGTTTACCATAAGGTTGATGAGTTCAGCTTCCCAGTGGTGCTGTATACTTTCCCCGAGAGTAACATGCCTTTGAACACTGGCTTAAACATCTTTGCTGCCCAACTCATCAGATTCGCTAGGATTTCTTCTGATGCTTCCGCCTTCATATCAAGAGCTAAGGGCATTTTTGATATCTTTAAAGGACGGGGTTATAAGAATAATTTGCTGGTTAATTCTTGCATTAAGTCCTTCTCCAAGAATAGGTTCCTCGTTTTTAAGTTTGGTTGTTTTTCACCCCGCCAGATGCCATCCATCATTGGCATGTTGGGCTAAGATAACCTCTTCTAGTTTCAAGTGCGTCCTTTTGTCCAAATATATAAAAAAATTTTTTTTCGGTTTGGTTCTGCTATGTTTCCTCAGGCTTGGAGAGACCTTCCATATCGTACATTCGATATGGTTGGCCTGGCCCCGCCATGTGGTATAGGTTGGAGGTTAGGGGCCGAAACCTTGCTTCATGCAGCCACATGGTTCCTCCCTGATGACTCCATACATAGCAAACTTAATTTTGGTTTTTTTTTTTTTTTAGGTTTCTTTCTTGTATGATAAAAATTAAATCGTTTATAAGTTTTAATTTATTTCCCTTACCGTCTCTAGTTGAGTAGACTTGCCTTTATACGTATTTCAGTACCTGCTCTATACTAGAGTAGGTTACTCTATGTTGTCAGTATTATTTCATTCATTCATGACTTTTAATTACCTAATTATTTACAAGATTCTCCACTAGGGTAATTGTTTAACTTTGGCGTCTTCCGTTTCCTGGATTCTTCGAATTTTTTAACCGTGTCGTGTCTTAATTTGATTATGATTGCCATTCCAAATAATTCATCTTGGTGTGACTTGACTATAGGTTCAAATTAAACATTGCGCATTTTAAGACATATTTCTTGTTTTTTTCAAGATTGCAAATAATGACATTCGATGTAGAATTCACTTCTGAAAACTAGTAGATATTGACTTTAACAACATGTTCCAGACTTTCATAGGTGTCATTTTAGGCTATTAGATGGATATAATAGTCAGTGCACGCAATAATGTTCAGTACACATACGAGCACAAGGCACGATTACACATGTTGTAAAATAACACGAAGTTTCTAACATCAACTGAATAGCTGCATTGTCAGAGGGTCAAAATGGCAGGTCTAACGCAAGATGCTTTATTTAATTTTAAACTGCATTTACACGTACACAATAAGCATGGTTTCAAACCTTGCTTTGTACATTGTGCAAAACATTGTTTTCAGAGTTGCTTTAAAAACGACGCTTTTGAATATTAGCTGTGTGGGGGAGACTGAGACAGCATGAGCCATGGACCTTCTGTGAAAACCTCTGAAAACATTTCGGCGGGCGACTGACCCCTATCAAACTTCGAAAGTTACAAAAATTATCGATTTAGTGTTTCATCATTTTCTTGTGCTTTCAGCAAAAATAATTTTCACGTGCGAACAGCAAATTTTTGCACTTAATCATTTTTCATTCTGGAGCCGACTCCGAGTAAAATGGTTTAAATTTGCAATGCGAAAACTGTACTTGTGAAAGCAACATACAAAGCGATAATATCAAAATGAGGGCCCCTTTTTTGTGCTTATTCACTGCGAAAGTTGTTTGCCTCCCTATTGCAAAATCTGGCCAAGAGGAAAGTCAATCGCTTTCGTAGTGAAAGAGCACGAGTGATCTCCATTTATATCGCTTATTCACAGCGTTATTCTTGGATAAAATGATGAAAGCTACATGAAAAGTTCTTCAAATTGTCAGCTGATGTCCGCTTCATATTGCTTTGAAATTTTGTCTGTATATAGATAGAATAAAATTGAATGAATTACAACAAGTGAATAGAGATTTGATTATTAGTAAACTTTCAGCCAGCTGCTTTAGCATTCTTAATTCCGTGGTATACATTACAGTTCGAAATGCTCTTCGACATTGTAGGATTTCAGATTTAATGACGGCAATTTAATATTCAGTCGCAACAAATTCGAGGCAAGTGAATGTCACAGCTTCAGCCGATAGTACTGGTAAGTACGAGCACTTATTAGTATTTTAAAAAGCAACACTTTAAACAAGATACTTTTTCAAAGAAATACTGGGAATCAGAATATTATCTAGATCAAAATAATGAAACATATTCTTCAAACAATTTGATTTGTTTTTGTAGCGGAGTAAGAAAAATGATAGTAGTCTAGACAAGGTGATTACTTCGCCGCTTTGGCCGCTTCAGCTCTTTATTGTTTAACATTATTCAAAGTTAATGATGCTTCTACAACTTCAAGGCCACTACTCCTCTATCTATTAAAAAACTTCTTCAGCGATCGTGAGAGATGAGATATTACAACTGCCATCATCAGTGGGAACTAGAAGGACGGAGAGAATAAACAATTAGTTAAAAAAGCAAGAATTCCATTCACTGTATTTACCTGTATTATCAGTGTCTGTCTTATCCTACAATGATTCTACGTCTAACAATTCTATGTGAAAATGTGTTAAATAAATAGATGAGCAGTGATTTTAGAATTGCATGTATTTATCAACCCTCGCCACACTACGGTATTTTTCCGAGCGCGGCCTACTGGGGGGACGAATTTCGTCTTCTGCTGATCTCCCAAACTATTATTCCGATTTTGCTTAACCACACATCATTCGAAAGGGCATTAAAAGGCATTAAAAGGGGATTTAGAAAGAAGTGAAGGTAAAAAAACACCAATTTTTAGCAAATTTCCATTACGTTATTGAAATGGAAAATGACAACAGAAACTAATAAACCATACACTCATTGAAAGATCTGGTCGAGGTGGTTGATAAAATGATTCCATCATTGTCAATAGATGAGGTCAATGGTCAGAAAATGGTTTTTACTGAGATTTGAGTTGAACTAAAAGTTTGAATTATTTGACCTTTGACCTCATCTAATGACAATGATGCAATCATGATGATTGCAATCAATGATTTCAAATACGCTTAGTTGTCTCATATAGATGTAGGAAACAACCTAATCCGGTTTACTTTTATCGAGATACTGAGGCTAAAAGGCATATTGATTCTGAAAAGTTTCAATAATTGCTGATTAGATGCAAAACTGAAAAGTATCATGTTTGAAAACAAATCATATTTGAAATTTGAATTCCAAATTTCAAACATGCATACACAATAAGCAGACAATTTCAAATTCAAAAATTTATCTTTGGTGAATATCTTTATATTGATAGCAAGAACATATTTATGTAATCTCAACTTATTTCATCAAGATTTGATACTGCAATATACATTAGAAGTGTATACACCGAAATCAACCAAAATATTCCAAACATTCAAATTTTAAAATGGATCTCACGCCGAAAGTATGATGCCATATTCATTTTCCTTCTATCAAAAGTTGCATAATACGTAGAAAGTAAGCTGTTAGAAATCTGGTGTCCATAGCTTGCTTCGTTTAAAAGATATTCAAATCAATTCGCCAAGGGGAGGAGCGTTAACAGAAGAATCATAATTTTTGAATGGTAGATAGTTGAATATAGATATATAAAATATATTATGTATGTCTTATGTATGATATGTTGAAAGAATACTATATGTAGCTACTGAAGAAAATGAAAGTAACGAATTATGGAAAACTAAGACTAAATCAAAGTTTTTCTCATCTGATAAGCATTTGTTGGCGATAGATGATCAGTTTAATTTTATAAGTAGTAGTAAATATCGTCAAAGTTGCTATGCTTATGAAAATAGGGATTTTCGTTCTGCTAATCAAAATTTTACCAGAAATTGGCCTAGACCTCGCTTCCAAAACAGACAAGGTCATAGATCTGAAGGTAGATCTAACCATCAATATCAAAAGCGAAGATATTACAGACCCAATAGAAATCCAGTCAACAAAAATCGCTTTAACTATTTTGATGGAAGAAACAGACCTTGTCGGTTTAATACAAATTATGAGTACAATAGGAGTAATGACATATTTCCGAATGATGCTATTGATAACAGTGAGTCAAATGCAGATCATTTTTTAGAATAAGTAGTGATTCTACTATCAATTTATCTTCTACGAACCTAAATGATGATTGTCGCAGTGTTTTGAGCAAGGGTTGCAAGTTCACTCCTTATCTTAAACCAAATATTGATGAAATAAAAATCGATACTTTAGAGTTATGTAGAAATTACACTTTAGGGATCATTTTAAGAATGACATTTCGGATAATTCTCTTAATTTAAAATACAACAAAAGTAATTTTGATCCCCCAAAAGATCAAAATGCAGAACTAGATTCCTTAATAAATATAATTCAAAATAATGTAGTTAATATGTCTAAGCCAATTAGGATAAAACACAACATTTCCTTTAACCCTTTAACGGCCACAGGACACTGGTGACCCGAACTTTTCATCGCAACTGGTGCTGATAAGGAATGATAATTTTTTGCTCTTTGATTGATATTTTGTTTAACTGCATCATGCCAAATTATATGGTAAGTTTTTTTGGAGTCGAAAATCGTTTCAGTATTTTATGTGGCTGTTCTAAAAAGGGTACGTACTTCGCGACATTTGACCACATCATTTTTATCGACTGCTTGAGAGCAAGGTAAGTGTGTCGCATGCTTATCATACATTCCAAGGATATGACAGAGACCCATCATTTATCACAGCACACTTCAATTTAACAAATAAGACAAATAAGACTCCTTCGTCGTCAGAATAAGTTTGTCAAACAAAATCAAATGTATATGATAACCCATAAAAATACTTGCTTCACAGACATGTAATATTAATAAGTAATCTTACTAACTCATCCGAATGTCTGCAAAAGATAGTGCACTCCAGTAGGGACTCTAACCCCTCGACCACAGGATCACTGACATTCTGCTAGTTGGCTGCATGCTTAGTATACAACGCTCTGGTTGAGAGTAGTGGACTAAAAACTGCTGTTTTACATTTCAGAAATCAAAATGAAGAAGACGTTTTATCAAGTGCAGGCAATGACGAGTGATGAGGTGTACGCTCTTCTCGACGAAGTAGGGAGCGATGATGAATAGGATGTCGACAACCTCATGAATGACAGTGACACTGAGCTTGTCGAGGCTGGTGATGGGGATGAAATGTCAATTGATCAATTGTAAATCGGGGTATCAGCTGTGGTCCACCAGGATTTACACGCACATGCAGATACGGAGGATGAGTCGATGCAAATTGACATGAGCCGACGGGAAGCAAGCCATCAACTGGCCAACATCAAATGGAGGAGCAAAAAAAAAGTAATTAAAACCTCAGAATGCAGTTATGACGGAAGAATCTTGTTAGATATTATAGAAGATGAGTCATGTTTCGATGTCTTTAGGAAAGTGACTGACTTGGACGCTCTGCTGAATTTGTTAGTTGAGGAGTCAATCAGATATGCTAGGCAAAATGGCCGCGAATTTACGATAGACAAGGAAGAGATGGCCGCTTTCTTAGGCATCAATTATATCATGTTTATCAATACATAGCCAACTTTAGAATCCTACTGGTCCACGGATGAAGCCATTGGCAACTGTAGAATTCAAAAAGTCATGACTCGTGCACGGTTTCGCAGCATTTTGCAGAACCTTCATTTCTCGGATAACGAAGCAATGGATAAGGACGATCGAGCGGCAAAAGTACGTGTCATTCTGAACCATTTCAATCGATGCTTCCAATTGGCAAGAGACAACACATCTTGTCAGTCAATTGACGAGCACATGTGCAAATTCAAAGGGAAAAGTCGAACGAAGCAGTTTATAAAGAACAAACCGATCCGATGGGGGTTCAAGTTGTGGTTTCGATGCGCTTCTGGTGATGGATATCTGTATGAGCTGGACATCTATCTTGGGAAACAAATGAGAGCATTTGGCTTAGGCGCTGGAGAGTCTGTTGTGCTGCAGCTCACTGAACTCTTGAAAGACCCCATGTAACCATTTATGCCGACAATTTCTGCGCCTCACCTATTTTGGCAAAAGCGCTACTGGAAAATGGCATCTACTTCAATGGCACAGTGAGGAGCAACAGAAAAGGAATGCCAAGCAATCTGAAGGTGAGATCACGAAAATTTGGCATGTTGTGCATGCACAGTACAGTGATGATTGCAGCAGGCCTACTTGTTCTGTACATGCGACATTTCCTCATATCGATCATTGACATTTCGTAACACAGTGTAAGCCAGACTTCCAATTTATCATAAAGACATACATGTAAAACACTTAAAAGATGTACATGTATAAAATTCTAAGTACAATTGCATGTGAAGCTTTCATTAGAAACTGAAGTTATTCTTCCAATACAAAAGATAATTCGGTAATTTATTCGGTTGATTATTTGTATTTCGCATTTTCAGGATGACAAAGCAATGGATAGAGGTGATTTTCAATGTGTACGAGTATATGCAGATGATTTGGTTGTCTGCAAATGGAAAGATAACAAGTAAGTACTACATGTAATTAGCCTATATTTTTCATCAATATCCATTTATTGCATATGAAAATTGCACTTCGGTTTTTCTAGATCTGTGCTGATGATCGCCACATCTACGGAAAGCAACGTCGGATCTGTGAATGTCCAACGACGGCAGAAGGGCTCTGCCGAGAAGCTCGGAATCTCCTGTCCGAGGATTGTTGCAAATTACAACAAAGGAATGGGAGGCGTGGATCTTCTGGACCAAAGAAAATCCTACTATGATGTGGACCGCAAGGCCAAGTTCCGGTTCTACCTACGTATATTCTTTGACTTCATGGACATTGCATGCGTCAATGCTTTCATCGTTTACCAACAAAGCTGTGATAGCAGAACCTCTCTGCTGGATTTCAAGAGATCTGTCGAGGATTCCCTAACGAGAAGGTACTCTTCTCGGAAGCGCAGCTTCCCGTTCACACGTCCAAGCAGGCTCTCGTCCCTACTGCGCTCGCGGAACGTAGGGTCGATCGAGCATCTGCCAACTTTTTCTGAAAAGAGGCGACGGTGTGTTCTCTGCACACGGGGATGTTCTGAAATGAAAACCTTCATTGAGTGCTCAACATGCGAAGTGCCGCTTTGCCTTCAAAAAGACAGAAATTGTTTTCAAAACTACCACACTGAATAATTCCATGTACTCGCATCTGATTTGATTTGAAGGTAGCTATCATTTTTTCAAAAATATTTAAAAATGCCAATGGGCTTTGTTATACGAAATATCACTTTGTATGCGTTTGTATTAAGCAATTTGCATCGTAAACTATTTCTGTTAACATATTTTTTCATTTTTGTTCAATACATACAGATTTTGAAAATTTCAAAAAATTGAATTTTTTTCACTTATCGACCAGAGGGCTACCACACTGAATAATTCCATGTACTCGCATCTGATTTGACTTGAAGGTAGCTATCATTTTTTCAAAAATATTTAAAAATGCCAATGGGCTTTGTTATACGAAATATCACTTTGTATGCGTTTGTATTAAGCAATTTGCATCGTAAACTATTTCTGTTAACATATTTTTTCATTTTTGTTCAATACATACAGTTTTTGAAAATTTCAAAAAATTGAATTTTTTTCACTTATCGACCAGAGGGTCACTGGTGACCCATGCTGGAAAATAGTGAAGCAGAATAGTCAAAAGTTAATGAATGGCAGAGTAGTCATTCATAGCCTAGGACAACATAAAAAACATAGAAGAAATTGAAATTCATTCGCTCAGTCCCTTGTGGTCGTTAAAGGGTTAATGACAATCGTTCAATTGATTTCCAGGATCTTCACATCACTAAAGCAGATAAATGTTGGGTATTTGTGATTTTAGATAATGAATTTTACAAACGCAGAATTTATCATGAACATTTAACGTATTCACCGTTTACGCAATATAATCCATTAACTACTTTAAATAAGATAATGCAATTACTAGAATCCAATGAAATGAGTTAAACGAAAAAAGAGCGTTCATGATTGATAAAATTTAATCCTAAAACTCCCTATTTATATGGTCTTCCTAAAATACATAAGCACAATGATCATTTCAAGAATGGGAATACTGATAAGTTTGGCTATCTATATACATTGCGATGTAGCCTACCTGAAAAAAATGAAATTCAGACCTATTATAAATAATACTGATGCTCCTACTTCAAGATTGAGTTAACTGGTAGACGAATTGTTGAAACCTTTAGTGCACAAATTGTGGAGCCATTGTAAAGACATGTTTCACTTTCTAAATAAACTTCCAAAAGAAGTTAATGATCAGACTATTTTCGCAGCGTTTGACGTTGAAGCCTTATATACCAGCATCCCCTATAATTTGGGCATAGAAGTGGTTAATTATTGGCTTCAAACATCTAAGGATACTTTAATACCAGATAGGTTCTCAGATAGCTTTATTATTAAAGGGATCGAAATCGTGTTAAAGAAGAATTATTTCAAGTTCAATAATGAATACTGTCTCCAACTTTCAGGAACATCCATGGGGACAACATTTACCCCTACTTTCGCTTCCCTCACAATGGAAAGCTTGGAAATTTATCTGTATAATACTTTAAAAAGTCAGAGGAATGAATCGATGGCAATGTTATTTAAAACACGATTGATTCGCTATCTAGACGATTGCTTTTTTATGGAATAACGAGAGAGGAGGATTCATAGCTGCTGAAAGAATTATTGAACAACTTAAATCTACATATTAAATTCACAGCTGAAGTCAATCCACGATCTATTAATGTTTTACATTGTCATATTTATAAGAAAAGTAATACAATTGAAACAAACATTTCTTATAAGCCGCGCCCACGGATAGTTTTAACTACGTTCCTTTTCACTCTGGGCATCCAAATCATGTTCTAAAGAATATTCCATATAATCTCGCTAAAAGAATAACTAGAATTGTATCAGAAAAAAGTAATAGAACTAAAAGATTGAATGAACTGAAAAATAACTTACTTAAAGCCAATTATCCAATTAATTTAATTAATAACGCTATCTCAGTTGCACAATCTCAACGTTGTGATGAACCAATACCAACAGCTAATAAGCCAATATCGACTTTTAATCCCAATAACCCAAATGTATAAAAAGATATCATTTACCCAACCACTGATAGTCTTGCTTTAATTGAGCCATTTAACAACTTTGAAGTTATCCCAAAGCCGTTCTCTATTAAATATTCTTCGCAGGAGTGATAATACGATCATTGCGGGAGTCATTAAATGCAGTGATGTCAGATGCAAATGTTGTGACCATCTCATCACTGGCACAACGATAAAAATTAGTGATTTTTGTATTCCAAATAAAAAGGAGCTTCAATTGTAATTCTAGCAATATTTTGTACTTCTTGAAATGTATTGGTTGCAACGATTTCTATGTAGGTCAAACTGGTGATATTTTACGGAATAGATTGACCGTCCATCGCCAACAAACTAATAATTCGGGGCTTGCCTTGCTCCACCTAAGCAAACATACAGCCTCCTGAGAGAAGAGAGAGAAATGTGTATATTTGAAAATGAATGAAAATCATAAATGACAAATTAAACATAGCAAAAATTATATAAATCACCAAAAATTAACATTACGTTCGTGCATGAAGTAAACTGACATAAACATCATAAAAGAATTGAGGCGTCGAGATGTTCGGCACAATGGAACAATCAGTCTACCAGAACGTTCACTAACACTTGGGAAGATTGAATGTAACGGATGTAATGGGAAAGAGCACTTTCTGAAAAGTTTGGACGCTGAGTTCAGTCTTCTAACACTTAGAGGCTCCAAACAGCCACAAGAACATTCAAAACCACAGATGATTCTGTGTGCTCGGCGTTAAAGTTTTTCAATTTCATCAGACAAAAAGTGGGCATAGCAATAAAGAGAGGTGTACACTACTCCAAAATGGATCGTAGTAAACCATTATATATGCAGAACAATTCATCTTTGGACAGAAAATTATTTAAATCTCGAAGACAATGTAGTCTTTGAACAAAGATCTTACGGACATAATCAAAATGGAGATTCCATCGCAGATCACAGCTCCAAATAACCCCAAGTATCTTATGTGAATCAACAAATTGAAAATCTATAAGAGAAAATGGAATACAATCAGGTGTCTTCTTAATAACGATTGATTTACATTTGCGAGTGTTTATTGTTAAATTCAACTTAGTCGCCCATTCAAAAACATTATGATTTTCCTCACAAACATGGTTATTCTCACAGTTGTAGCAATATGGGAATCAAATTTGTAGCTGCACCTTTTTATCAATTTTCTAATGATGTAACTAGATCTCAGAGGGAATTTAACGGAAGCTATTATATTTCAAAGTTCAAACCCTCTCTAAATGGAGATCATGTATAGTTGCTTTTCAGTTTGTAACTATTTCCAAGTGGTGTCTAACGAAGTACAATAAAGTACGGAAACCGGTAACACCCAAGACGTCTTTTGGTTCTCTCTTTTATTTATATACATGCATGTGTGTGTCCAGTGCTTCAGTCATCAATGTCACCGAACTGACCAATCTTTCTCCTAGTACATTGTAAACTGTTCTCTCTCGTGTCTCTCCCTCACTTAGAATACATATATTGTATTTCTATTAGATATTTTATCTTTTAAGCATTTAGTTAATAAGGAAGTGGTAAGTGAACAGATCGCTTGAAACGCAACTAAGAGTTGGTTGAAAGCACACCTTAAGTCCAGGATAAGCCTCCAGTTACACTATGAAGAATTAGTCTACATATCCATCATTTTCCTTATTGCGCTACAAGCGCGTCTCGAATAGCTTTCAGAATATATCGCAATTTTTGTTAAGAGAAATGAAATGAGAGCCTAACTAGACGCTATACTCCAAGAAGGTGCATACAGGAAATGTCTTACAGTTGATATAATGATATACGGGATGTACGATCAAAGTCACAATTTCGTAGGTCATCAAAATTTTCGAAATATCATGCTTAGCCTATATCGAGGCAATTTTTGCATTCTCAAGGGTGGCTGCAGATGAGAGTTGGCATACATCCTTTGGTTTTTTCTCGGATGCGATGTTTCTTGCGCTTCCTTGTTACATTTGATTTGAAAAGCTCGAAATATAATTTCTATTAGCATAGGTTGAAAGAAAAAATATAAAAAGCACTCTCTGTGATTTATCCGTAAAAGTTTAATGCTAAAAGTATATACAGAAGACAGACGTTTCGCGACGCAGTCGCAGCCTCAGTGTCTGGTAAAATCGTGCAGAACTTTATAAGCATATTTGTAGCCTTCTCGTGCCTTTTCGGGGATAAATTGTCGATGTATACGATGCATAGTGAAAACTAGCTACTGTTGTGTACTTACAGCAAACTGATTTTCTCACGTAAAAGGAGTATGCTAGGTGTCAAAAGGGGCGTTTTTTTGCTTCAGAGCTAAACAACCCGAATTTTAATTATTGCGACATATTTGTCAGTCACATTTTTCACACAAAAGTAACAGGATATATCTTTGACGGATATCCCATCATCCAGCAGGCATTCATTATTTTAAACAAAACATATTCACATTCATATGATTTGCATAATGGAAAGATGAAAGCATATGCTTTTACATGTATGTAGAAGATAATTCAGACATCTTCAGTTTGTAATACATGCAAAGTTAAACTTATTCAATCGAAAAATCATGGGAATTGGGAAATAACATTGGATGCATCAACTTTATAAGACGTGTCTAAGATTGGAGCGGATTCAAATGCAATCTGAGATTGACATATTTCGTTTTGCTTAGTATTTTTTAATTCAAATTTTATGCAATTCTGGGGCTGCTACAGGCTTGCTTGAATTGAAATGTGTACTAGCTGCGTTCGGCATTCTCCCGGTTATACTTTTAAACATTCACAACGTTCTTGGGAGAAATGAAAATTTTGTTGAAAATTTCTTCGGGTACTGCAAGCACAACCTTTATTCTATGCGACGTTTCGCTATGTAGCCAATAATGGAAGCGGGTACGTGGAGGATTCATACCCCAGATCCATTTCAATTCACAACGTTCGATGACATTCGAAATACCATTGTCTTGATCAATTTCTCTCTGTTTCACTCACTTTCCTAGACCTGTCTTGATTTTCAACAAGATATGCAAGAATAAGATAAGCCTAATTCAGTATCGGATAGCATAACAGCGAAGGGAAAAGACGTTTCATTATTTTCGTCAACCGATTCAATATAGTACACGTATTAATAAAATACATTCAGCGTTTCGACTTTGCCTTTGGCTTGACTTCGACCAAGCTAAATGGGAAACTTTGAGTGTAATTTATTGATTTTAATATAATAAGGCAGTAGAAGAATCTAATTTATTTTTCTTTCAACAATGTAAGACATTGATGTAAAAAAGCAATGAAAGAATCCCTCGCAACACAATGACGCTGATTGACGTCATTTTGCTTCAAAGGAATTATTATTGATATGACCTCCAAAATAGATGGAACATAATCAGTGGAGCTTATTCGTTTATAAATCAGAGTTACCAACCAAGGGGATCTTACGTAAGAATTCATGTATACTGTATTAAGCAGTGGCTATGTATTTCTCGTAACTATCGTCCTTTCAGTGATGCTAAGAAACTTGCACTCTGTAATGTTTTATAATTATCATACGCACGGATAGACCAGGATAAGCAAAAGCAAAGGCGGCTGCGACAAATAAATTTTTAATTCTTTTGAAATTCAAAATAAAGCTATGATATTTTGTATGAAAATCAATTTGGTCTTCATTTCGAAAAATAATAAGTGCAAGTAAAATGTCGATGTTGTTGTCGTGTTGACAGAAAGACAGAAGTATTCTTTTACCAAAGTGCAGCTCGAGAAAAGGTGTTGGAAATGCCATAATCTAACCCATTCCACAGAATTATAGAATCTTCTTGATAGTCTAGAAAATCATCATTTTTTAAAAATAATTCTGAAGAAAAGTGAACACTGAAAAAAATGAATATTAGGAGAACAAATTTGTTGATATCAGTTTTCGTCGGTTACAATAAAACATGTTTAAACCGAGGGTGTGATAAGCAAGCTTCGTCCTGTTTGTTATACACCCGAAGATGACTTCTTTCATTAGCCGAAATTAATTGGTCATAAACAGATAAAATACCGCATTAGCCCGGCCCCGGCCGGTTCCAACCCTGGCTGCGACTAGGCCTATAGGCCTAGTTTAACAAATGTGCATACGTGCGAGCAAGCGATTGATCGGACGTAGGTTCTGCCATGGGCTGATATTTTTTGCATGAAACAGGCCAAGCCTTGGCCAGACCTGAGAATAAATTTTCATTTACTTGTGAAGACATGAAAATCAATATGTCTTTATTTCGAGGTTTCAGCATGACGCTAATGTGACGTACACTCGCAATCACGAATTAAAGTCGACAGTCGATGTGAGCTTAAAAGTAATGCGATGAAACTAACCAGTCCCATGAGCGAAAATTGCGGAACTCTATCATTCTTCTCTTGTTAAATAACTTATTGTTAGCTATAGATAAAGATAACCAAATTTAGAGAACTTATCGATGATTGGGTGGAGCTCTTAAGTAGTGAGCCCATCCCAAATTCAAGGCCAAAATGAGCAACGATGTGTCATCATGCTGACTCAGCCCACCCCCTCTGGAAGGAAGGAAGGAAGGAGGAACTATCCTGTGAGGCAAGGGTAGGAATCTCTGAAAAACGACAGAGTTAGAAAAAGGTAGGTTTTGGATGTTTTGGGGTGAGAAAGGTCGTATTTCGGGCAGAAGGAGGGCTCGGATGGACAAACGGAGAGCAGATTCCGATTCTACGTGAAATTTTGGGTTAGGTAGGTTGATTTCAGCTCAATCGGTGAGATAAAGTTCTGAACCCCCCCCCTGGACGAGACTTCGATCTTGGCTTGTAGGAATGGTAGAAAGTCGTGCGATAGCTCGTTGGAAAGCTAAGAGTGAGAAAAATGCAGTGGAAAGCATCATATGTCCAAGTTTTCCTGGGTTTAGAGTGGAAAATGGCTGGAATCTCTGAAAAACGACAGAGTTAGGAAAGTGTAGGTTTTGGATGTTTTGGGATGAGAAAGGTCCTATATGGGCCAGTAGGAATGCTCGGATGGACAAACGGAGGGCAGATTCGGATTCTACGTGCAATTCTAATCGGTATGGTGATTTCCAGCTTAATCGGAGAGAAAAAGTTCTGAAACCCCCCCTCCTCTGGACGAGACCTCGATCTTGGCTTGTAGGAATGGTAGAAAGTCGTGCGATAGCTCGTTGGAAAGCTAAGAGTGAGAAAAATGCATTGGAAAGCATCATATGTCCAAGTTTTCCTGGGTTTAGAGTGGAAAATGGCTTGAAAATGGCAGGAATCTCCGAAAAACGACAGAGTTAGGAAAGTGTAGGTTTTGGATGATTGAGATTACGTCATCAGCTGATCGCCACAAACTATATAAGTGGAGTCTCTACTTGTGGGAATCAGTTCTCCTCCCGACTTGGTTGGGGTAGGTGAACTCTGGAGTTCCGATGATAGTCGGAAATTCCAAATTTCAGAAAATTTTAGAAAATTTCATTGCTGTTATCAGCTAGGGCGTCAGACTTATAGGTTAGCCAGGAGATGACCTTAGTCTCCAGGCCATAAAAGAATCCAAGACTTTAAAGGCTTGTAACTTTGTTTCTACAAGTCCTTTTGACTTGATTCAAAAAAGGTTCGATAGATATTGATCAGACCTATACTTGCAGACTACTTATACAATTTCATAAGTAGTACTAAATGCTGAAGAGTTTAAATTTGCTGTTTTTGATGTTTTATAAGGTTTTCAAACCTTCTGATTTCAATGAAGGCATGTATAAGTGTGTACGAGCCAGTCTTCTCATGTCTTTACATGATACAAGCGGTTTTTCACTGAAAGCGAGCATGATACGGAGAGCTTCGCTGTAATATTCCAATGACAGGGTGTTCCTTCGGGACGGCGGATGATGCCGTAGTGATAAGTGTGGCAAGGGAGTGTGTCATATTTTAGACCGAAACCTCTGGGGCAACTCATGTTGGGCATTTCACACAGTTCTCAACGTAGCACTTTGAACACCAATCGGTTGAGTCTTAGCTATCTTGTCATGGGTGGCTACTAAACATCTCCATTGCAAAACGCTTGTGAATCACGGCTTGCTATCCCTCTCCACGGCTTGCTATCAAGCTGATCAAAGCAACGACTTGCCAACCTCTTGTAAATAACTCCACCGGTTTTCATGTCTGGCTATCAAGTCATTGATGGTGGAAGTCACGGAGATTTTCGGTGTAATAACTCCTGTTGGAGGGCGTTCTTTCGAGACAGTGGTGAAGTCCGTAGCCATGAGCACTGCACGGGACGTTGGCAATGGTAATCCTTGTGAAGCCTCTCTGCGTCATGTTTCCAAGTGGTTGCCTTTCGTCTCAACGTTGTACCCTGACTGCCAGGTGTGTGACACGCAACCACAAGCTCATTTCTCTCTTCGCTAGTGAACAAGCTCTTGTTAGTGTAGTCAGAAAGTTTATCATGTTTTGCAAAAGCAAAGTTTAGTGTTGTCAAATAGTTTTACTGTGATACACGTTTGTGAAAGTAAAGTTTGATCATCGAAGTTTTATTCGTGAGTGTGGTCAGAAAGTTTACCACAACACAAGTGTCTTGAAATGTAGGCGTTAGTGCAGTCAAATAGTTTTTACCACAACACACGTTTGTGAAAGTTAAGTTTGATCATTGAAGTTTTATGACTGACCGAGCTCCCAACAGCATTAGAAAGTTTTAATCCTTAGAGTTGAGATCCGGACTGCAGTGGGCAAAATGTTTTATGTGACAGTCTTTTCACAAACGGTGAAGTGTAAATTCAGAGTGAATACATCTGTTAGGTATACATCAACTTTGGATGTGAAGTAAAGCGAATCATGTTAAATGTACAGAATGAATTGAATACTAGACAACGCATGCAGGTTTTTGACGACTTGAGTGTGTCATGAAAAAACCCAGGTCTAAGTTTAACATGTTGGATATAAAAAGTGAGATGGATAGGAATGAGTGTTGAATGTTTTATAAAACCAGGTAAAGTCTTGTCACAAACGTTGAGTGTGTGAGGGCTAGTTCCATGACATTTAATCACGTTGGTCATAGCACAAGTCCTAAAGTCCATAATCCAAGGGTAGGGTCATCTACGGTTGGATTTAGGGATTTAGGGTTTTATATCACACGCGTTAACCGTTAGTGTAGAATACGTGAAGCACATGTTCGCTTAAAAGTCTAAACGCAAACGTTGAAATTAGTTTTGTAAGAAGTTAAAAACATTAATATGATGTTGTGAAAGTAGAAACTTAGCGAACGTTGAAAAAAGTTTTATGAAATGTTTCTGCAGTCACTACCGTTAGCGTACCAGCTTTACTAAATGTGTTGTTTGCCTTTATCAAATTGAATTCGTGTGTAGACTGTTTTGTAAATAAAGACAGTGTTAAACGTTTTAGCAGTCTGCATCGACAGCATACAAGTATACACATAACAACATGTAACGTTTCTTAAAAGAGTCGAATGCATATGAGTTAGGAAACACTCAAAACATGTGTGAGATAAAAATCAACCTGCTAGATTAAGTGAGTACCTCACAAAAGTGTTGCATATGTTTTACGGGAAACTTGTAAAGGAGAGCTGTGTATCGAGAACGTTTACTATCATCATAGACAGATGAAAATGAATGATATATTCTAACTTCAACTTTCTGACGTTCAAATGAAATTCGCACACATGAAGCTCTAGACTCCGTGGTGTAAAACTACATGACGAGTGACAACAACTTTATGTTGATAAAACTTTCATAGGTTGATGATTGCACTCGCGTTTAAAGTTGATATAAAAACTTGTAGAAACGCATAAGTTTTAGATGCAGTTCAACGTTGTGACTCGTACATTGAACTAACAAAATGAACAAGTCTGTGTAGAGGTACATAACACGCTCATCAGTAGGAAACAGCAAAGCATGTAATGTCATTGAATTTTCAAAGGAAAGTATTTGAGTTACAAGTCTGTGTTGACGAGAGTGGAAATATTTCATTGGTATGAAACAGTGAACATTACATTAGAACAATAGGACTGTCCATGAGCATTGTAAAGAAAAGTTAGAATCAAATGTGTACGTTTGCTTTTCATGTGCATGACAAATTAAGAGAATCAACACGTGTCTCATTCCTAAACTAATCGTGCGTTACTTGTAAGTTGATAATAGAATCAACATTGAAACGTGCATCAAGTGATTTTCTGTGCGAATGCAGACGATGTGAAAATGACACACTGGTTTACATTTAACAATGCTTGCAATATTCAACACGCTGCCATTGAAAAGCAGCTAAAAATGTTCATCATAAAACCTATCAGTGAAACAGATGTCATGGTCTTATCTTTCAACCCTCATGTACACACAAAGGTTCACGAGTAGAGACAGCACTATCTGTCGCTTGTTTGTCTCGCTGCCCCCTCAGCAGATAGAGTGTTTCAAGAACACAAAGGTGAATGACAGCGCAGCCGGTTGGCGACCATCTGTCGCATTAAATACATTGCCCCCTATACACATTGAATTTTCTATTGCATCTGTGCAACGAGCAAGGATGCAGGAACTTATCGTCATCTCAGACCTCCCACCTAGCTGATTCCCACACAGCTCATTGCTATCACACCGGAGATATCATCGTGGCGACTGAAAGGATTCTCAAGTTGACAATTCGTTACTGTGCACTCTCACAGTTTCGCACGCGCAAGTAACCATTTGCTGCTAAAGCATGGACACTGCGGATTTGTTCACGGCTTCAGTGCCTTGCTAGCCAGTGTCAAACTTTTGTGTAACAAGTGTAGAACTTTTCCAACACACATCTTCAAAGTCCTAACTGCCATGAAATCATCATGTTTAAAGTTTTAAAGCCCATATGATGAGTAGCAAGGATCTATTGCAGTTACAATGATGTAAAATATAGACGTGTGTAGAGAGATGATGACTCTTAGACGTGAAGTCATGAATTTTATTTCTTCACCACCAGTCAAATAGAAATAGTAATGGTGTTAGTTACATTGGAAGAATCATCAGAGCAAAATGTTCTATAGTAATGCTGGCAGTGGATTGACTTAGTAGTAGAGTCACATCCATGTCACTATATGTAAAGTTTGATATCATGTTAGAATCCTTTCAGTATTTGTAAGATAGGGGAAGTATAAAATAATGCTAGAATCCTTTCAGCATTTGTAACGTTAGAAATAAAGTTGATGTGGGAGAACTGTATTCCAGTCATGTGTATGGTGAGATGAAATCGTTTGAAGGAGACATGACCAAATTTGGACATTGGCATATTCTGTCTTTGTGAGAGAGAAGTATGTAAGGCGCTTCTCCCCAGCCAATTTCACTCCTGTTTCCTCCTTTCAACGGTGAGTTGTCTGACGTTTGCTATCAAACGTTCTAAGTTAGAGATTTAAAGTCAGATCTTGCAGGCATCACTGATACACTTTCTAACATTGGGGTCTTAAGGTTAGGGTCTTCATTGTCTGTCCTATGGCATTTATTACAAACATGTTTCTGATAAACAGTGCTTTCTTGTGAGAACTGTAGTAAATAACTGACTTTTATCTTGCAGTTTCAACATGGTTTTATCAAAGTCTTCGCGCTACAGCGTCACAGGATGTTCATGTGATGAAGTATACAGAGGGACCGAATACAAAAAGCACTTGAGGCAGGTAGAACACACTGGGGAGCATAAGAAGGTCTTTGAAATAAAGACATGTGTCCATCATGCTGTGGAAGCAGACTCTGACTTTGTCGAATTTAGGAAAAGACATGACCAGTGTCCTAGTGGGTCTATTTCTAACTGCCAGTTCAAAAAGTGGTTTGATGACTTGTATAGACGAAGGCAGGAGGAGAGGGCGGCTGTAAGACACATTGTCGACTTGGATGATGATGGGAACGATCTCTTCCTCAGCGATACAAGCAGCAGTGAGGAGGAAGGGGAAGTACAGGAGGTGAGAGCCGTTTTCATTAGTGCTAAACAGGAATCTGAACATGTATCTGAGCATGCATCTGAACATGTAGAGGAGCCACTTAACACTTCTACGCCAAAGAAAGGCGGTATACGCGAACAAACAAGAGCTCTAGATAGAGATGAGTTGAAGGCGAAGGCATCACAGCAAGCCCATTACATGCTGCTCAAAGATCGCTATGAGGCCATGAATAGACAAAATAAAGAGATGGTGCAGGACATAGCCAAACTAGAAATTAAAGTGGGAACGGTGAAAGTCTTACAGGAGGAAGTATTACAGCTGCAGAAGAGAGAGGAAACATTAATGAAAGAGAGGCGGGAATGGAAGGAGAAGGAGATGGCTTGTGAGGAGGTAGTATCCGAGTTGAATCATCAGAGGCAGGAGGTTGACAGACTTGGTGTGATAGAGAGGAACTGTCAAGGGATGAGAGAAGAAAATCATGACCTGAAGAGGAGACTTAGTCAGGCTGAAGACATCAACAAGGAAATGAAGAGAAGACACGTAGAGGTACACCTGCCAATCTACAGAAACCAAGCATGTGACGTGCCTACTGTTACAGATGATTTAAACACCACGCAGCAGTGCTACGAGGGAGGTGGGGTCACCTGCATTCATGTCAGTATGGAGGTAGACGGTCGACTGTGTGATTTTTCAGTGAGAAAAGTGAAGAGGAAAATTCCTAGTAAGTTACTCGAACGTCACTGCCTCTCAATCAACTCCAACACCATTTTTCTTTCTTACAGAGATCTTTGAGCAAAAGTAGGGAGGAGTCGGAGAACGCCACAAACGGCCTTCATGAGGCTAGTGAATGTCCCAAACAGCGTTTATGAGGCTACCCATAATGAGGCCGGAAAGTGTTTTCACTTTCTGACGGTTCCAAGCCCGTTGAACTCAGAGGATGGGTTGAAAATTGATGAAAGGGATGAAAGGATGGCCACACTAGACGAAATGACTTACTTAATCTTACTAAGGAAGTCTTACAAGTTCTGACCAGAAAGTACCAGTCGTGCTAAGTTTTATTAGCAAATCTGATCAGATCTGATAAGATCGTATTTGTGATTTTTAGAAATCTTTTGAGTAGAAAAAAGTCTTGTATTTTGCGTTTCTCTACATAAATTTAGTGCACTGATGTTCCAGCAAGATCATTTAAGAACTAAAACCATTGATATTGTCTGATCTTCACGCTGTAATCGGACTTCAAGTTTTAAATTTCAGTTCACTTTTCTTAATTTCAATTATCAGCTGGTGAGATCTGAAAAGATCTTATTTTGCAAAATATAAGACTTAGCAATTCTGGTACTTTCTGGTCAGGAAATGTGAGATCTTAAATGAAATAAGTTCTTATCAGACTTTGCAAGAATCTGATCAGACTTAGTGAGACTTAGCAAGTCATATCGTCTAGTGCACTCACCCGCCAAACGTATACAGAAATCAAATTTCTATCTTCATTAGTTTGCAATCTCTCTTCACGGTGTGATGATTTTAAAACACTCATCTTCAGCGAGCTAAGAATGAATAATCAAAGTCTCCATTAAACTAGAGTTATGAAGTAACTGATACATGTTACTAGACATGAAGGCATCAAATGTTACTCGTGTAAATTGAAATGAACCGTTGAAGCATTATAGGTTCTCATAACCTTCTCACACCTGAGTAACAGAAATTTACAAGCCTGAGTCATGTACATGAATGCGATACAACTCACAACAGTCATTGCACAGTGATTAGAGTGTTAGAATACATGGTGGGGATTGTGTTGAGACCACTGTAGTAACATTGTAGGAATAATTAAAGTGAAAAGTTATGTCACATGAAATGAGTGATGCAAGATTAGCTCACATTGAAATGAATTGGTAGTGTAACAAACAAGCTATGTGGGATTCAGCATATGTTTGAAGACAAGCGCTGTTAAAAGGTTTTGAGATGATGTGAATTTTATCACGTCATATTCATGGATGTAATAGAATAAATGTCGTTGCAGGTTTTGAGTGTATAGGATAGAACACATGAAATGAATTGTTAGTGTAACAAAAAGCTATGTGGGATTCAGCATATGTTTGAAGACAAGCGCTGTTAAAAGGTTTTGAGATGATGTGAATTTTATCACGTCATATTCATGGATGTAATAGAATAAATGTCGTTGCAGGTTTTGAGTGTATAGGATAGAACACATGATATGTTATTGAAACCCCCACAGCTTTTTTGTTACACTAACAATTCATTTCATGTGTTCTATCCTATACACTCAAAACCTGCAACGACATTTATTCTATTACATCCATGAATATGACGTGATAAAATTCACATCATCTCAAAACCTTTTAACAGCGCTTGTCTTCAAACATATGCTGAATCCCACATAGCTTGTTTGTTACACTACCAATTCATTTCAATATGAGCTAATCTTGCATCACTCATTTCATGTGACATAACTTTTCACTTTAATTATTCCTACAATGTTACTACAGTGGTCTCAACACAATCCCCACCATGTATTCTAACACTCTAATCACTGTGCAATGACTGTTGTGAGTTGTATCGCATTCATGTACATGACTCAGGCTTGTAAATTTCTGTTACTCAGGTGTGAGAAGGTTATGAGAACCTATAATGCTTCAACGGTTCATTTCAATTTACACGAGTAACATTTGATGCCTTCATGTCTAGTAACATGTATCAGTTACTTCATAACTCTAGTTTAATGGAGACTTTGATTATTCATTCTTAGCTCGCTGAAGATGAGTGTTTTAAAATCATCACACCGTGAAGAGAGATTGCAAACTAATGAAGATAGAAATTTGATTTCTGTATACGTTTGGCGGGTGAGTGCACTAGACGATATGACTTGCTAAGTCTCACTAAGTCTGATCAGATTCTTGCAAAGTCTGATAAGAACTTATTTCATTTAAGATCTCACATTTCCTGACCAGAAAGTACCAGAATTGCTAAGTCTTATATTTTGCAAAATAAGATCTTTTCAGATCTCACCAGCTGATAATTGAAATTAAGAAAAGTGAACTGAAATTTAAAACTTGAAGTCCGATTACAGCGTGAAGATCAGACAATATCAATGGTTTTAGTTCTTAAATGATCTTGCTGGAACATCAGTGCACTAAATTTATGTAGAGAAACGCAAAATACAAGACTTTTTTCTACTCAAAAGATTTCTAAAAATCACAAATACGATCTTATCAGATCTGATCAGATTTGCTAATAAGACTTAGCACGACTGGTACTTTCTGGTCAGAACTTGTAAGACTTCCTTAGTAAGATTAAGTAAGTCATTTCGTCTAGTGTGGCCATCCTTTCATCCCTTTCATCAATTTTCAACCCATCCTCTGAGTTCAACGGGCTTGGAACCGTCAGAAAGTGAAAACACTTTCCGGCCTCATTATGGGTAGCCTCATAAACGCTGTTTGGGGCATTCACTAGCCTCATGAAGGCCGTTTGTGGCGTTTTCCGACTCCTCTCTACTTTTGCTCGAAGATCTCTGTAAGAAAGAAAAATGGTGTTAGAGTTGATTGAGAGGCAGTGACGTTCGAGTAACTTACTAGGAATTTTCCTCTTCACTTTTCTCACTGAAAAATCACACAGTCGACCGTCTACCTCCATACTGACATGAATGCAGGTGACCCCACCTCCCTCGTAGCACTGCTGCGTGGTGTTTAAATCATCTGTAACAGTAGGCACGTCACATGCTTGGTTTCTGTAGATTGGCAGGTGTACCTCTACGTGTCTTCTCTTCATTTCCTTGTTGATGTCTTCAGCCTGACTAAGTCTCCTCTTCAGGTCATGATTTTCTTCTCTCATCCCTTGACAGTTCCTCTCTATCACACCAAGTCTGTCAACCTCCTGCCTCTGATGATTCAACTCGGATACTACCTCCTCACAAGCCATCTCCTTCTCCTTCCATTCCCGCCTCTCTTTCATTAATGTTTCCTCTCTCTTCTGCAGCTGTAATACTTCCTCCTGTAAGACTTTCACCGTTCCCACTTTAATTTCTAGTTTGGCTATGTCCTGCACCATCTCTTTATTTTGTCTATTCATGGCCTCATAGCGATCTTTGAGCAGCATGTAATGGGCTTGCTGTGATGCCTTCGCCTTCAACTCATCTCTATCTAGAGCTCTTGTTTGTTCACGTATACCGCCTTTCTTTGGCGTAGAAGTGTTAAGTGGCTCCTCTACATGTTCAGATGCATGCTCAGATACATGTTCAGATTCCTGTTTAGCACTAATGAAAACGGCTCTCACCTCCTGTACTTCCCCTTCCTCCTCACTGCTGCTTGTATCGCTGAGGAAGAGATCGTTCCCATCATCATCCAAGTCGACAATGTGTCTTACAGCCGCCCTCTCCTCCTGCCTTCGTCTATACAAGTCATCAAACCACTTTTTGAACTGGCAGTTAGAAATAGACCCACTAGGACACTGGTCATGTCTTTTCCTAAATTTGACAAAGTCAGAGTCTGCTTCCACAGCATGATGGACACATGTCTTTATTTCAAAGACCTTCTTATGCTCCCCAGTGTGTTCTACCTGCCTCAAGTGCTTTTTGTATTCGGTCCCTCTGTATACTTCATCACATGAACATCCTGTGACGCTGTAGCGCGAAGACTTTGATAAAACCATGTTGAAACTGCAAGATAAAAGTCAGTTATTTACTACAGTTCTCACAAGAAAGCACTGTTTATCAGAAACATGTTTGTAATAAATGCCATAGGACAGACAATGAAGACCCTAACCTTAAGACCCCAATGTTAGAAAGTGTATCAGTGATGCCTGCAAGATCTGACTTTAAATCTCTAACTTAGAACGTTTGATAGCAAACGTCAGACAACTCACCGTTGAAAGGAGGAAACAGGAGTGAAATTGGCTGGGGAGAAGCGCCTTACATACTTCTCTCTCACAAAGACAGAATATGCCAATGTCCAAATTTGGTCATGTCTCCTTCAAACGATTTCATCTCACCATACACATGACTGGAAAACAGTTCTCCCACATCAACTTTATTTCTAACGTTACAAATGCTGAAAGGATTCTAGCATTATTTTATACTTCCCCTATCTTACAAATACTGAAAGGATTCTAACATGATGTCAAACTTTACATATAGTGACATGGATGTGACTCTACTACTAAGTCAATCCACTGCCAGCATTACTATAGAACATTTTGCTCTGATGATTCTTCCAATGTAGCTTTAGCAGCAAATGGTTGCTTGCGCGTGCGAAACTGTGAGAGTGCACAGTAACGAATTGTCAACTTGAGAATCCTTTCAGTCGCCACGATGATATCTCCGGTGTGATAGCAATGAGCTGTGTGGGAATCAGCTAGGTGGGAGGTCTCAGATGACGATAAGTTCCTGCATCCTTGCTCGTTGCACAGATGCAATAGAAAATTCAATGTGTATAGGGGGCAATGTATTTAATGCGACAGATGGTCGCCAACCGGCTGCGCTGTCATTCACCTTTGTGTTCTTGAAACACTCTATCTGCTGAGGGGGCAGCTAGACAAACAAGCGACAGATAGTGCTGTCTCTACTCGTGAACCTTTGTGTGTACATGAGGGTTGAAAGATAAGACCATGACATCTGTTTCACTGATAGGTTTTATGATGAACATTTTTAGCTGCTTTTCAATGGCAGCGTGTTGAATATTGCAAGCATTGTTAAATGTAAACCAGTGTGTCATTTTCACATCGTCTGCATTCGCACAGAAAATCACTTGATGCACGTTTCAATGTTGATATTCTATTATCAACTTACAAGTAACGCACGATTAGTTTAGGAATGAGACACGTGTTGATTCTCTTAATTTGTCATGCACATGAAAAGCAAACGTACACATTTGATTCTAACTTTTCTTTACAATGCTCATGGACAGTCCTATTGTTCTAATGTAATGTTCACTGTTTCATACCAATGAAATATTTCCACTCTCGTCAACACAGACTTGTAACTCAAATACTTTCCTTTGAAAATTCAATGACATTACATGCTTTGCTGTTTCCTACTGATGAGCGTGTTATGTACCTCTACACAGACTTGTTCATTTTGTTAGTTCAATGTACGAGTCACAACGTTGAACTGCATCTAAAACTTATGCGTTTCTACAAGTTTTTATATCAACTTTAAACGCGAGTGCAATCATCAACCTATGAAAGTTTTATCAACATAAAGTTGTTGTCACTCGTCATGTAGTTTTACACCACGGAGTCTAGAGCTTCATGTGTGCGAATTTCATTTGAACGTCAGAAAGTTGAAGTTAGAATATATCATTCATTTTCATCTGTCTATGATGATAGTAAACGTTCTCGATACACAGCTCTCCTTTACAAGTTTCCCGTAAAACATATGCAACACTTTTGTGAGGTACTCACTTAATCTAGCAGGTTGATTTTTATCTCACACATGTTTTGAGTGTTTCCTAACTCATATGCATTCGACTCTTTTAAGAAACGTTACATGTTGTTATGTGTATACTTGTATGCTGTCGATGCAGACTGCTAAAACGTTTAACACTGTCTTTATTTACAAAACAGTCTACACACGAATTCAATTTGATAAAGGCAAACAACACATTTAGTAAAGCTGGTACGCTAACGGTAGTGACTGCAGAAACATTTCATAAAACTTTTTTCAACGTTCGCTAAGTTTCTACTTTCACAACATCATATTAATGTTTTTAACTTCTTACAAAACTAATTTCAACGTTTGCGTTTAGACTTTTAAGCGAACATGTGCTTCACGTATTCTACACTAACGGTTAACGCGTGTGATATAAAACCCTAAATCCCTAAATCCAACCGTAGATGACCCTACCCTTGGATTATGGACTTTAGGACTTGTGCTATGACCAACGTGATTAAATGTCATGGAACTAGCCCTCACACACTCAACGTTTGTGACAAGACTTTACCTGGTTTTATAAAACATTCAACACTCATTCCTATCCATCTCACTTTTTATATCCAACATGTTAAACTTAGACTTGGGTTTTTTCATGACACACTCAAGTCGTCAAAAACCTGCATGCGTTGTCTAGTATTCAATTCATTCTGTACATTTAACATGATTCGCTTTACTTCACATCCAAAGTTGATGTATACCTAGCAGATGTATTCACTCTGAATTTACACTTCACCGTTTGTGAAAAGACTGTCACATAAAACATTTTGCCCACTGCAGTCCGGATCTCAACTCTAAGGATTAAAACTTTCTAATGCTGTTGTGAGCTCGGTCAGTCATAAAACTTCAATGATCAAACTTAACTTTCACAAACGTGTGTTGTGGTAAAAACTATTTGACTGCACTAACGCCTACATTTCATGACACTTGTGTTGTGGTAAACTTTCTGACCACACTCACGAATAAAACTTCGATGATCAAACTTTACTTTCACAAACGTGTGTCACAGTAAAACTATTTGACAACACTAAACTTTGCTTTTGCAAAACATGATAAACTTTCTGACTACACTAACAAGAGCTTGTTCACTAGCGAAGAGAGAAAGAGCTTGTGGTTGCGTGTGGCGCATGAATGTCCCTTCCAATTCATTCCATTTCATTTAGCCTCGGTGATAGAGGCAAGCAGAACTCATGGTTCATTCTCGCATGTATGGCCAACTATCGGGAGATAAGTGCAATGGAGATTTTATGAGGCAACCTGTGGCAGATAGCTAAATGTCGCCCTGGCGGTCAGAGTACAACGTTGAGACGAAAGGCAACCACTTGGAAACATGACGCATAGAGGTTTAACAAGGATTACCATTGCCAACGTCCCGTGCAGTGCTCATCGCTACGGACTTCGCCGCTGTCTCGAAAGAACGCCCTCCAACAGGAGTTATTACACCGAAAATCTCCGTGACTTGCACCGTCAATGACTTGATAGCCAGACATGAAAACCGGTGGAGTTATTTACAAGAGGTTGGCAAGTCGTTGCTTTGATCAGCTTGATAGCAAGCCGTGGAGAGGGATAGCAAGCCGTGATTCACAAGCGTTTTGCAATGGAGATGTTTAGTAGCCACCCATGACAAGATAGCTAAGACTCAACCGATTGGCGTTCAAAGTGCTACGTTGAGAACTGTGTGAAATGCCCAACATGAGTTGCCCCAGAGGTTTCGGTCTAAAATATGACACACTCCCTTGCCACACTTATCACTACGGCATCATCCGCCGTCCCGAAGGAACACCCTGTCATTGGAATATTACAGCGAAGCTCTCCGTATCATGCTCGCTTTCAGTGAAAAACCGCTTGTATCATGTAAAGACATGAGAAGACTGGCTCGTACACACTTATACATGCCTTCATTGAAATCAGAAGGTTTGAAAACCTTATAAAACATCAAAAACAGCAAATTTAAACTCTTCAGCATTTAGTACTACTTATGAAATTGTATAAGTAGTCTGCAAGTATAGGTCTGATCAATATCTATCGAACCTTTTTTGAATCAAGTCAGAAGGACTTGTAGAAGCAAAGTTACAAGCCTTTAAAGTTTTGAATTCTTTTATGGCCTGGAAACTAAGGTAATCTCCTGGCTAACCTATAAGTCTGACGCCCTAGCTGATAACAGCAATGAAATTTTCTAAAATTTTCTGAAATTTGGAATTTCCGACTATCATCGGAACTCCAGAGTTCACCTACCCCAACCAAGTCGGGAGGAGAACTGATTCTCACAAGTAGAGACTCCACTTATATAGTTTGTGGCGATCAGCTGATGACGTAATCTCAATCATCCAAAACCTACACTTTCCTAACTCTGTCGTTTTTCGGAGATTCCTGCCATTTTCAAGCCATTTTCCACTCTAAACCCAGGAAAACTTGGACATATGATGCTTTTCACTGCATTTTTCTCACTCTTAGCTTTCCAACGAGCTATCGCACGACTTTCTACCATTCCTACAAGCCAAGATCGAGGTCTCGTCCAGAGGAGGGGGGGTTCAGAACTTTATCTCTCCGATTGAGCTGAAATCAACCTACCTAACCCAAAATTTCACGTAGAATCGGAATCTGCCCTCCGTTTGTCCATCCGAGGCCTCCATCTGCCCGAAATACGACCTTTCTCATCCCAAAACATACAAAACCTACCTTTTTCTAACTCTGTCGTTTTTCAGAGATTCCTACCCTTGCCTCACAGGAGAGTTCCTCCTTCCTTCCTTCCAGAGAGGGGGGAGGAACAGTTTCCTCCGCTAGGACCTATCCCTTCCAGCACATCCTTGGCCCTCTCCCTCACCTCCTTCCTTCCTTCCTTCCAGAGGGGGGCTGAGTCAGCATGATGACTCATCGTTGCTGATTTTGGCCTTGAATTTGGGATGGGCTCACTACTCTCTTACTATGAAATTTGTTCCCATTACTTGAAATTAGTGAAGTCGATATTACTCTAGACTGAAAACCTATCAATGAGGGAAAATCATGGGTTATTCTACTGCTTTTCACAAAAATCTAGGTTGGCAATTAGCAGAATCAAATATTCGATATTCAGGAAAATTGAACAACCTGTGTTTTCATGCTCTCAATCCACCGGCCGCTAATTTTAATGATAATTTGACCAAGTGCCTACATGTAGGTACTTTTCTATTGATCTCACTCTTCAACAATTTTCGTGTTGATAGAATTGCTCGAGTGTGTAACAACTTATACCACTGAAAAGATAACGATCAAACAATTCAGAAAATGTGTTTGAAATTTTCATAGCTTCATCTCATTTGTAAATAGATGAAGTTAAATCGAAACAAAAAAGTGGAAATTTGTCAAAACTTTCACAAAACCAACTGTTTTATCAATAGCGTTTTATCACAAACTACAGCGCTGAGATTTGCAAAAATCACACCATCTTTTTCACAAAGCCTTCCAGATTAATATTGCGACATATTATTTACCTTACATGGTTCCCAAGGGGCGATTACTAGCAGTTCATGGAAAATAACTGATCAGTTTTATGAGAACTAAATATGTTTGAGAGTAAAACCATCATTTAAAATACCGGTGAGGTGGAATTTTTCGCGTTGCGCAATAACACAAAGAATGGACAATATTACTGTACCATTCAATTGGTCTGGAATGAAAGTTACAACTTTATGGAGCATCTGGAAGACTTCAACTGAAATGTACCTACATGTAGGCCATTTTAACTCTTTAACATTTTTAGCCTATAGGCTGATAATCTTGAAAATATTTAGTGCTGTAATTTTGATGAGGACGGATGTAGAGCAACCATTAGAGTATAGATTCATCTATTTCATCTTAAGCTATATACATAGAACTGAAATATGAGATGGAGTGATAACCTATTTAAACAAATCATCGTTTCTCTTAGCTTCCTTATCAAAATATCCTTTCTAAGGTACGTTTCTCACTTATCTTAACAAGCTGATATCATTTGCATAGCACTTATATCAAATATTCTTATCATGAAGCCCAATATCCAAATTGAACGAAATAGTTCAAATTTTAGAAAATGACCTACATGTAGGTACTTTTGTTCTTAAGGATTTTTGGACAAATGATATATAATATAATGCATGGCTACTGCTGGACAATCATTCAAAATACAACTATGGATTTGGAAGCCAAAATTTTACTTAAAAGCGCTTATTAAAAAAGCTAGATTCAAAAGATAACAATAAATTTTATGATTCCTTATGCTTATTCATTCATAACTTAAGGCAAAGATTATTTTATCAACTATGTTTAGTTAGGTTAAGGCCTATACAAAAATTAACTGAAAAGACATAGGCTGCTAACAAAACGGTATTATCATTGATTCACAAGTAAGAAGTAGAATATCTCTAACAGACACGATGCTTATTCATGTAGCATACTGAAACTACATAAACAAGTCACATTCAATCTAATTTTAATCAAATCTTCTTATGATGGAAGCGTCTTTTCAGCGGCATTCCTTTCTGAACGTGTAGGGCCCAGCAATCACGTGTAGTCGGAGCACAGATGGGGTAGTTGGAGCCACAGAGATCGCAGTAATAGCTGAAAATGGACATCCCTATTGCATATTAAAGGCAGTTATTATTAGTGAGTGCATCTTACCTGGTCTTTATTCTGCTTGGAGTCGCTCGTCCATGCAAAACTTTTGATGGCGATTTCCCACGGGAGTGAATTTTTGAAGAACGTGGACACATGGGACATCTTGCTGATCGACGGAGACTCGTGGACGTGTTATTGGCCTATTTGCTGTCGATTGAAAATCTTGGTAACTGACTAATGCGTTTGCCAAGTCCATTTTGAACGAGCGGTGCTTCAGAGTTGGTACACGAAAGTACTGCTTCGCAAGGAAAGCATTAGTGAACAGGAAGCCGATTATACCAGCAAATTGACGATAGTGGGGACTCTTAGTTTTCCATGAATCTTCGAGACCAACTGACCCCGTCCTGACATGGTTATGTATGTCAATACCAGCTGAATAATTCAAGTAATCTTCAGCAACTTTGGGTCTTGAAATGATGTCGCCGCGTTTCGTCGTCCTTGATAACCCGGCAGTGCTTGTTGAGCATGTAGAAATAAATTGCTTTTCTTTTAAATCTTGGAACTTAACTGCAAGCAGAGCGACGTTTTCTATTGCTGACGTGGCCGACATCCATTCCCCTCTATTTAAGTTTCGATTCAAGAGTTCTCGCGGATATAAACGATGGGCAGTCTTGACTAACATAATACTGTACAAACCATTGATCAAATATAGCTGCACGGCACTCTTCACAGAGCCGAACCACGAATCGCCAACCAAGGACTAGTCAACCTAAGGGTGCATGCTGTAGTTGATCCAAACTCTTTGACGTACTCCTTATCTCCCATGATATCCTTCCCTTCGTATAACTCGATGTGTAACACGATCTTGGAACGAGCATCACAAGTGGTTTTCAATTCATTGCCGATTGGTCGAGGTTTTCTGATGATTTTCATTTTGCCCTTTAGGTCATGGTGAAATGACTTCACCATACTCTCGTCGACGCAGAGATAATCTCTAGCTATCACTGCTTCCTTGAGACGTTTGTTCACTGCCTCCAAGAAATCAAGTATTTGTTGGTCTCTATTTTCATTTGATGAGAACTGCAGGTACTTCATGATATCTTCGAATCGCTTTCGTCTCATTATCTTACCATAATTTAATCCTTAGAATAGTCCGTTATCATCTTCTCTCCAGTACATTCGTCTTTCTGGCAGCTGATAAGACTCCATTGAGTAGAGAAGTCCGAAGAAATGGAGCAGCTCTGAGAATGTCAATTCTCGAAAAGTGTTATCTGATTGTACGGCGTGACGATTCGTGGATGGTATCATCACCTCCCTCATGTAGACTTGAGGAAGAAAGTGAAGAAAGAAGTCTAGTTCAGCGAAGTCCGAAAGGGAATCCATATTCAGTCGTGGTCCGTAAGATCGATTTCGTCCTCGTTCTCTAGGATCGATTGTCCATCCTCCTCTAGTCCATTCCTTATCTTGCTCAACTTCCTCTTCATTTTCATTTTCCGATTCTTTAGAGCTTGAAGAAACGTCGACCTCACTGTCCTCACTATCGTCAGAAGAACTTAACTGCAATCCTTTCCTCCTAAGCCTTGCCTTCAGACTGTTTAGGTTACTGTTGCGGAAGAGACTGCTACTATTGACCTTCGCTATCTTTCTCTTCTTGCATGGAGGTTCTTGATAATCCTAAAAAAGAATGAAGTTGGGTTCATATGTTTAGACTAAATTCGTAAATCATTACAGCTTACACTTTTCGAATCCTCGTCCAAATCAATGTCACTTCCTGCACTTTGAGCCTCATCATCAACGGAAGATGACGTAGGAGGAATCTGCAAATTTAAATAGGCCTATAAACGTATAGAAATATTTGCAGCAGTCCTACTTGACCGAGTCGACAAATTATGCTGTTCTATAAACATTATTAGAATAGAACCAGTAGTCTATACAATGTATGAAACATGCTGTATGCATGCATTTTCATCATGATTTAATCATATTTATATGCCGTATTGTAGGCCTGCGACTAGTTTATATGAAAGTGTATGATCACAATCAATCAAGAAATAAAAAATTAACAAGGCATGTAGAGAGAGGAATTGCCCGTAGCCTCAATACTACGGCTTCTTAATTAATACATGTACAACTAATAGTTTGCGTGATAGGCAGATAGGTAAGCAGACGTACAGAATTGATGGAATGCGGATGAAATCTCATAAACATTTCAATATTAGTAATTGTGCATCAGGTCCTCTGACTTTGCTGCCACCAGGCGAATGGAAATATCGCGTTCATCCTTATTAATAACGAAAGACAGAAATTATATAGAGTAGCAGATCGATAGTCAGCTTAAGCCACTTGAAATACTCGTACAATAGATCAGTTAGTTGCATACGGATGCACATCCAAAGTTTATGTGCTCGTAAGTACGGCGTACAGCATGTAGATGGAGCGCTAACTAGTATATCACAAGCTTGTGTAGTATATAGAGTAGACAGCATAAACGGTCACTTACCTGCTTGGGCACATCATTGCTTTCTTTTGTGAGATCTTCTAAGGGGGCGTCTGAGTATAGTCCATCTATATCCCATTGAATGCGTGCTTTCCTAGTATTCCAGTGATAAAATTCAACTGTAGCCTACCACATACTTTCTGATACCCATCAGGAAGGTAGCTTGAGTAAGGAACTAAATCTTCAGGTCCGTCGAAGTATGTTTTTGTAACAGAAACCCTATCACCTTTCACCAGAATTTCTTTGCTGCGCTTCTCACTCATTGTGGATAAGATTCGACGCATATGAGGACACTCACGAACTCACGAATACTATGCTATGATGCCAACATTGCCATGATCGACAGAAGCGAATCACGACGACTTTGGCAGCCAATGAAATTCCGCTTGTGTCCTTAGGGTAGAGGCGACTTTAAAATACAATACAACCTCACGGGATCGCTTGGGACAGCCAGCTCAGATTCTGACATTGATATGAGTCACACAACAACGCTGACTTTTTGTTTCCTAACCTTCAAGGACGCATGTGTCTTAATTTTGAGATGTGACGGAAATGTGAAATGTACCTATATGTAGGCCATTTTCCCATAGCGCCATTCCTGTCCACAAATGTATATATGTGAAGCAATGATTGATTCAGACCACCTGATAATGTCGAACTGTAAACTCATGTAAAGAATTTCGGAAGTATGTTTCTTGAAAACTTATGTTTATGTGATGATCAAAGAAAAAAGAGTCTTGTAAGATAGAATATTTGTCTTTTTTGTTAAATTCATTATGCTTAATATAGTTTGAAGTGAGAAAGCAATTATTTTAATAACAGTAGTCGCATTATGTTCATATAAAAACAAATTTCCAAACAAATAAAAAGAGAATTCGATATTCTTCTCAAGTAGCCCCATAATAAGAAAACTACCTACATGTAGGTACAATTCTTACTAACCTTTGACCCTTTGGAACTCAGATGAGAAATATAGGTACATGCAAATCCAGCTGCCCTAATTGCAAAGTTGTACCGCAGAATGTTATTTTTTAGATAAAAGTCATCTCAGTGAGCCATCTTCAGAATAAAATGCGAAGCAAATTCAATTTTCGTATGAAAAGAAGCAGGAAAAATATTCAAAGCTCGATTATAGCGAAGTATGAATTAGCTTTAGGTAAAGAAATTGCTTCATTATTTATTATTGGTATATCATCGATGTTCTTATATTGAAAAGCAAGCTGACTACGGCTAATAAGAAATATATCTTAACTAGATACCAATACATAGAAAATTACCTACATGTAGGTACTTTTCTACCGGTATTAAAATAAATGTCATGGATTCAATATACTATGTATTCGTTAGATATTACAAATTTAGGTCAGGAATACAGTAAATTTCATCAGTACAGTAATAAAGTCACATTTTTCAATGCTCACTTTTTCACAAATGCACAAAACATCTAATTTTAGAATATTTTTCCTCGGAAAAATTCAAAGTGCTATTTTTGAAATAAGATTGCTCGGCAAAATTTATTCAATAACCAAGAAATTGTGACATACGTTTTTTGGGTGTAGGCCCCTATTCTTATTTTGGAACTCATTTCATTTGCATAAAAGACGCATAGTTTAAGAATGACAGCCTTTTGAAAAGCAGTTAGAAAAGTACCTACATGTAGGTCACTTCTTGGTCAAATTATCATTAATGAGGCCTATGTCGACTGTGACGACGTTCATTCTATAATAAATAGTTTAGTTAATGAGAAGAATTACAACAATGTAGGAGAATGTAAAAGTTACAATATTTTAGAGCATTTACATGTGACATAAATGTTGTAGACCGTTTCCTGAGCATCGAAAATTACTAACTTATGCATGTGTACTACAGCATCAAACTCAAAGTTTCTCGAATCTTATATTATAGCCTACAAGTAATATATTTCTGTTCCATTTGCCATATATGGCAGCATATGCTTAGGTGGACATCGATCCCCGTCACTGGTCATAAAACCCACTAGTGACGAGCGCATTACTAAAAAATTAGAGTTTTTCGTAATTTTTTTCAAATGCAATTTGCGGGCATTCAATGACATCGTACGAGGTCGAGAGTATCTTTAGAATCGCGTTGATCTCCTCTTCAATTTGGCTACTTATTTGGGTGCCCTGGAGATAATGCAACGTTGCCACAAAAAATGCGGGTCGATATGGTAGAAAAAGCTGCCACTCGGCACATATTGACGGTCACAATTGTGACGAAGTAATTATTCACTGATCATAATTGCTATGACATCTGATGTGTGATGGCAAGGGCTTGATTCTACTCATTGACACGGTCGCATGCAAGCGGTTCGCTGCTCAGTTTGTAGAGACCAGGCATTACATTTTATTCTATTTGTTAGCCTATCTATCGTTAGCCAATTCCGTATACTGTATATTGAAAAACTTCACTGCATGAGTAGTCTGTCATACAGGTCTGCAGTCGTCTTGGATTTACCCCCAATACCACAAGAAGTTTTTCATTCGAAGCACGAGCATGACTGCACTACCTTAACACGATGCGAAAACGAAATCCAAACAGTTTACGTCTCATGCTAAATTTATCTTGTGAACAATGCATGGCATGTAGTTCAGTAATAAACAAAGGTTCATCTTAGGAGACTACACCATGTTAGAAAAAACTCATCAAGGTAGTATGAATAAAATTAAAAATCCAGTGATTATTGTCAACTGGTTGCAGACATGTGGCTATATACAAATAAATGAACTTGGAAAGTAGATGCTATGGAAGATTGGTTATCAAAATAACCACATGTAGGCCTAAGATAGCTTCTACCTGAACATTTGACAGTAGATCTGAGAGCATTGTTAGATAAGTTAACATAATGCGATTAGAAGTGAAGACTAAAACACTTAAATAAAAAGGCAAAGTGTATACTTCAGGATTGAGCTTGGCCGCTGACCAACCCCGACCGTCAAAATCCAATGAGTTCTAACCGTGCAGTGTACTAAAAAAAGTTTAGATGACTTGTTGGTGGCTGCCATGAATCGCTCAAATCACGCATAAGGAATGTTCGATTATATCCATTTCCTTTATATGCATACTTTATCACTTTGCTCTATCTTTCTTATCATCTGAAGGCCTGATTTTTTTGTTAGGCCTGAATGTCAGGCTATTTTCCGGCTCCTTGTCCTTTTATTGATTTTAAACTGATAGACAGATTCAGTTTGAAAAATGAGGTGTTTACAAAATGCCGATAAATGCAGAACACTTGAAAATCCAGCAGATAGGATGACGCACAAGATAAATGCAAGGGTGAAGCAAAGTCACTCATTTGTGAGAACTTCTTGGCGCCATTTACGATTTTTTCAATTGATGAGAAGAAACAGAAGTATAAAAATCAGTTAATGAAGCAAGATCTTGGATTTCTGTGAAATTTCCTATTGAACACATTACACATGTGCATCAATGGTAATGTTGAGTGAATAAACAGAAGTACACTTGTCGATTCTAACAGCTGTGCAAGTAATTTAGTAGGCCTACATTTACTGACGTACTGACGTACGTTCGCATATTCAAACATGGGTGTGAGTATGTTGCTTCAAATTACACACATTCTGCTTTCAGATTCAGATGCTCTATTTTGAAAGTTTGTATATTCTGCTGGTAGATTTGAAACAATTACTTTTGCATTTGTCTTTAAAATGTAGCGGTTTGTACCGTGTTCCCGTGCATTTATCTTTCAGTGCACCCATTTTACAAATTCTTAGTTTACCTACTTAAATCGATATTAAAACATTAGGAAAGCTGATTTTAAGCAAAAAAATTATGTTTGCGTGTAGCAGGTTGATTTAACATACCGGTACCTTTGAGTGTCTTTCAGACTTGTCAGTGAACACATGCGAAAATATGGTGTTTTTATAAGTCAGCGGCATTTAGCATTGTATATCAGTTGTATGAGGAGGCGGTTTTGCGATGTCTGCTGTTACCATAAAACCTCAGAGATTTAATTTTAATTAAATTGCATTTTTCAAGAACCCTTACATTTGTCCATTGTTTCAAATTTATCCATACCTATTGGAAATAGGCCTAAAACAAGCCATAGTTGCTGCACTTTTTGACCTTCAAAACAGCTGTGGAGATCTCAAAATCATCAATTACTGCTGTGAGAGCTTTGTCATCAGTCTGTTTTTAGTGTTGACCTATGAATATAATGATAGCTTTCATTTTGAACATTGATTCATGCTGAGTTGTTCATGTTGGCCGACCAGTCATTCGCGATCATGTGCGGAAGCAAAATTTTCACTGTTTGCGATCTTGTAACACAACGCACATGCACGACCTTGATGTAAGCAGTGAATTAATGTATTTCACTCTTTATGCACCATCGTGGGCATGTCCAAAATTATTTTTCATCTAATAGTAAAAATCTTGTGATGGGGATTTCTACACCCTCTGAAACCTGAGGGGGATCCAATGGACCCCCTTGGCCTATCTATACCATACTTCTACTGATTCAATTGAAAATAAAAAATACCACTATAATGAGAAATTCTCAAAAAACGCGGGTTTTCAATAGAGAAGCATATACTCAAAATCAAGGACACTCTGAATATTCAAGTGCTTCTCCCTAAAAACTTCTGTATATGACTTCTTGATTGTGTGGTAGAAATGTGAGAGAGGAATGTCCGTCATGTGCAAATTTTGACTCCGCATTAAAGTATCATATGAAAGTCCAACAGAATTTTGAGTAGGATAAAATATTTAAAATATTATAAAATATTACAAAATAAAATAGGATGAAAGAATTTTGAATTTCGAAACAGACCCTGTTATGAGCTCATCACCAGCTCATTATAAAATGATAGAAATACCGAGCTATCAATTGCTTTCTATGTGCTGGTAATTCTAAACATAAATTGATGATCACTTGACATGACTTCCTATGAAACGGCTATAAGAGTGGAGTCATATCACTATTACATGTATAATAGTGGTGTGACTCCTGCACTCTTGTAACCCTTGGATGGTCATGTCAATTGCTCATTCAAGATGGCAAGAGGAAAAATGGGAGGAATGAACTCTCAAAGTTGAAGATAATTCACGCGCAGTGATAGAGAAAGGTTGGCCTCTTTTGAAATGATTGTTGCGTCCATGGGTCAAAGGCGTGGAAGAAACGATCATTCATAAAGACTAGATGGATATTTGGATGCAAGGGTAAAGTGAGAAATCTCTATCGACACTTGAGTGATACTCCTGCAACATTGAAAGTGAAAGTTGATGGCGAGGTTGACCTCTGTGCTGAACATAGATGTTTGCTTATCGACATGTATAACCGCAGTCCTGCGGTAACCTCCTGAGGTTATTCGGTTGGATACATGTGAATTTAATATCTCTATGACATTAAAAACGATCCACTTGATATAGAAAATCTCAATGGAAGTGGACGACTTTTATTTCATACTGCACTGACCAGGATGTCTATGCATCAAATTTGTCATGCTGATATAAAGCAGCTGTCCATTGTCGATATCTTTGGCATAGTTGATGCATTTCAAATTCGACCTTTTATCACTATCAAGCAATTCTTTCTGACTAAATTTTGAAGCAAAAATGTCGCAATCAGAGTTTGTAAAAGGAATGGCTGTTGGAATGCTACGATGTGGAAAGAGTTGTAGGTTTGTTGGACGGAAGTTGGGTGTGTCACACTCTACTGTGAGCAGGTGGTGGAGTCGATGGAACAATGATGGAAATGTTAAAAGAAGGAAAAGATCAGGGAGACCGAGATTGACAAACAATGCCACCGATAGGAAGTTGGTTATCTCAGCAAAGCGCAATCGCTTTATTAAGAGTGTTCCTCGACTGGCCATCAGCTGGAAAGCTGCAGCAGGAATTGCATGCAGTATACGAACAGCATATCGCCGTCTAGCAGAAGCGAGCCTGAGGTCATACCGACCTGCTGTAAGAATTCCTCTAAGTAAGTAATGCCAGAATTTCACACAATGACATTGTTTCACTGCCAATTTTTTTCTCCTCAAGTCTCGAACACAAGCGAAAGCGTGTGGAATGGTGTGAGCAGCATCTGTCGTGGAGCACAGAGGAATGGCGTCAAGTGATGTGGACGGATGAATCCCGTTTCACTTTGGATTTTCACGATGGTCGCATTAGAGTGCATCGAATGGTTGGTGAGAGGTATTCACCCTGCTGCATATCTGAGCATGACCGGTGGTGGTAGCGTGATGATCTGGGCCGGTATCTGGTACGGAGGTCGAACTGTCGCAGTCATTGTAAAGGGGAACTTGAACGGAGAGCGATATTTATCGAATATCATATCTCCAATCGTCATCCCAACGGTAAATGAACTCAACCTCATATTCCAGGATGACCGCTCGACCACACAGAGCTCATTGTGTAACAACAGCGATAGTGAGATCTGGAATTCGCATCCTCCATTGGCCTTCACGCTCCCTCGACCTGTCTCCGATCGAACATGCTTGGGATGAACTTGGTCGGAAAGTGAGAGATGCATATGATCATCCGCCATCAACAGTGACAGCTCTTTCAGAGAGACTCATCGATCAATGGTCATTGCTGGATCATCTGTGCGACTCGATGCCGATGAGACTTCAAAGCTGTATTTCAGTGCGGGAGGACATACTTGGTACTGATGTCTCCCATTTATTCAAATATATATAAAATGTTTTATATAAAATGCTATCTTGTAATTCATGAGTGTGAGTGGAATAAAGTTCATATATTTGAGTGGAGCATTTTTTATGTCAGGCAGTATAGATTTGACGTTTTATCACAGAAATGTGTTTTCTGGCTCATTTATAGCGGCAGTGCCTTTAATGCGGATGAGTATGGTGTCTGGTTTTAGGACTTTATCAAGGCCTACGTGTATTTTAGTTACATCTGTCAGATCCATTTCTAAGTCACAACTGACTGTTTAGAATCTATAAGCAATTAGGTCTACTCGTAACTGCATGAACGTATTTGCTCGGCACATGCTCATGGCTGATTAATGCCCTAAACAAGATACTTACTCATCACATTGGACTGGAGCCCAATATTCTTTGCTTATCGTCAAGGCGCTCACTGACTGTAGCCTAATAGGCTTATACTAGCTGACATGCCTCGCGAAAACCGCATGCGTTTCCAGACAATATTTCATTGTCATTGCAAGATCGCGAAATGGAGATTAAAATGAAATTGGACATGATTCGTTCCTGATGTTTCATGACATAGGCTTCGTATATGCAGTTCCTCTCAATACAAAGAAATGTCTTTCAACCACTGTAACCACTATAGTGCTATAACAACACTTTGACTTAACATTTGTGCATATAGGCCTACACAAGAAGTAATTACAACACATACGTTTTCATGCAAGGTTTCATGGAAGCATTCAAAGTGCCTTAACGATGCAACTTTGCCAAATTAATGGATAACGACCGCACTTCTTGCTTGATTTGTAAAGCTATCGCTGCTGCATTGATAAGTTCCGATTACTAAAACTGGATTAATAAGCTCCGAAACAAAGAAGCCTCGTAAAATATTGTCTCTTACCCGTAGCCATATTCACTCAAAATGAAGCTATGAAACTTTAGCTCAGTGTACCAAGTGATACATCAATTTTACACATATGCATGTAGCAATGTACATGTAAAAATCAACTTGTAAAATACATTCCACTGATGACGAGCTCGCATATGCTGAACAATAATATTTATTGCTGATCCAATGAAATATAGAAAAAGTAAATCATTGCGAATTTCTTCAACAAAAATTTTACTTGCTACAAGCTTTCTATTTAGCAAAATTCTGTTAAACTTACGATGTGAAGTGATTGATGTTAACGATAGCTGTCAAGTTTATCTCTTTTCATGTGACATGTTCTCGTTAGTCGTTACTGTGATAGGCAACGGTTTGACAACAAATTGATAATTTCACTCGATTCAAATGTTGAAGATAGTAATCTAAAATATTCGTTTCGAAAAGACGAGGTATTTAATCTCACTTCAAGTTTCATGATTTCTCCTATGCAGTTCCCTATTTGAAATGATAAGCTGAATGAAGTAACGGATGTCAATTTGGTCGATGATTTGATTAAACAAACAGGTACAAAATCATCTTAATAAAAAAATCATGACATGCTAAAAGTCTATCTATTATGTAAACAGGCATGCCTGTGGCCCGCAAGCCAAATAATATGGTCCTCGTCAAAAGTAGTTGTCGAAAATGCGGCTCCTGGTGATTTAGGTAATATTTCACAGTTGGAAGTCAATTTTTATGCGGTTGTTTAGTAAAATATAAGACTCTCGATATTCCACTGATATCCAAAAATTCATCTATTTATGAGTCCATATTCGTCAGTTCCGCTTTTTAAAGTTTTTTCCTAATAGGGTTATTTGAAATTGTTATACAGAGGCATCAAAATCATTGTTGTGCAATCTCCCGATTAAATTTAGTAGTCCGCTTACCAGGGTTGCCAACATTTGCTGAGTGGAATGCGTGAGATTATTGTACTAGATAAATATACTGCATCTTGAGAAGTCTAACACGAGTATTCGCATTTTTTCTGCATCTCAAAGAAGTAGATATCTATAGGCCTGTTAGCATGTTATTTCGCTTAACTTCATAGATTTTACGCGAAAGTGCAGTTCTCAGGAAATGTCGTTAAGAATTATATCCAAAATACGAATGCGTGAGATAAATACAACAGGCGTGAGAAATTTCTTGAATGCCTGAATAATTTGGCTCCAGCGTGAGAAGAGGCCTGAATGCGTGAGACTCACGCCCAATGCGTGAGAGTTGGCAACTCTGGCTTACTATGATCTTTTAACTAACTCTGCTCATTGAAAATATGGCCAAGGTAATTGAATATTTTCTTTGATAGTCGTATGGTACATCGCATGGTCATACATGTTGAACAGGTATTGTTGCGTTTTCTTTGAAATCGAAGTTTTGATTTTTTTTAGGTTTCCCCCCCTACAAATCTTGCACTGTCTCAAGCGAACCCATGTGAAATATTGTTTGAAAAGATCGACTTTCCAGGAAGTCTGACTTTTATGGTGGTTTTCGAGATGTCTTCCTTTGAAAGTCCAGACAACTTTGAAGTATGCACAAATGGGGAGGAACTTAGGGAAATGCTGCGTGCTCATTGCATTGGAGTGGCGTCACATCTAACTTGCGTATTCCCACATCATGCAGGTAACCGGTCATCCACATGAACAATGCATTTTGTGAAGCATGCTGATCTGCACATCTTTTGACTTGTCATCCACTAGGCCTACTTCATTTGTATCAGAAAACTGAGTGTTACTCACCCTATCAACCACAAAAGTCGCCCAGCGGTCGCCGCGACAGCCCTCGGCGTCGCCGAAGTCGCCGCCGCCCGGCGACTCCTGGTGGCGGTCGCCTCGACTGTATGTGGGCGACCGTTGCCCGGCGACCGCTGTCAGCAGTTGCCTCGAGTGCCAACGGCG
>CAJQUW010002631.1:0-14035 GCA_907163375.1 Prostheceraeus crozeri | reverse complement strand
TTCTTTTTTATTATTTTTGTTATCTTTTGTTTCTTATTTTTTATTTTTTGTTTCTTTTTGATTTAAAATTGTTTCTTTTTGATTTTCTAATAAGTTTGTTTTGTTATTTATTTCATTTCAATTTCTTTCTAAATAATTTTTATTAATTCTTTAATACTCTTGAAAAATTTTTATTATATTCATTTTATACATTTGATTTTGATTTATTACATTAAATATAGTATTTTCAAATCTATCTGTTGAAAAGTTATTTATTATTTTTTGTATTATTAAAATATCATTTGTAAATATAATTATGTTTGGAGAATTCTTTAATATAAATTCTATTGATTTATATTTTTTAATATTAAATTTTTTATTTAATAAATTTTCTATTATATTTAAATTTAAATATTGAATATTAAATGATCTACTTAAATCAAATATAACATTTACAGATAAATCATTTTTATTACAATAATTTATAGTTTCTATAATTTCTTGTTTTTTAGAATAAAAAGAATTATCAGTAAAATCATTTAAAATTAATGTTGTTTTTTTTTTATAATCTAATAAATAATTTGTAAATTCTGATTTTCCATTGTTCCCATGAGTATCTAAAAAAGTATAAAATCTTCTACTATCTAAATTTTTAAGTTTTAATAAATTCTCATTAATATAAGATTGTAATTTATATAATTTATTATATTTAAACATTTTAATTTTTTGGTCTCTTATTTTATGTTTATCTAAAATAATTTTATCTATAATTTTAGAATATTTTAAATATTCATTTGGAAATTGTCTAATGAATTCTATTAATGTTATGTTTTTTTTATATTTATAAATTCAATTAATTATATAATTAATTTCTAATATCTCTGTATCTTTTAAACTTCTATTATGATTTATTTTATCAGTTTTGTAATTTCCAATTTCTAAATAATTTTTATCTTTTTTACAGTAATTAATCATTTTTAAAACATTATTATTTCTATTATCTAAATGTACTGTATTATCTTTTAATAATGTTTTAACTTGACTAATTCTTAATTGTTTTGTAAATTGTATAAATGTATGAAAATGAACTCTCTTTTTTTCTTTTCCAATTTCTTTACCTATTATAGAATATATTATATGATTATTTTTTTTTAAATCTTTAATTATATTAAATCAGTATTTTAAATCTGTTTTAATTTTATCATTTTGATTTACATTTATAGTAATTAATCAATTTTTTAATTGTCTATATTTTTCTATTTTTCTCATATATTAATTATAACATATTTATATTCAAATTAAACATAAAAATATGTTTTTCATATGTTTTTCATATGTTTTTCATATGTTTTTCATATGTTTTTCAAAAATTCATTAAAATTGAATACTTTATTATTATTTCTAATCTTTTCAGTTTTGAATTCTGTTTGAATTATAATACTGAAAATCAAAGATTTTGTATTAATTCAAACAGTTTCTTTGTTTCTTTATCTTTGACTTTGTCTTTTTGTTTTTAACAAAAAAAAAGTTTTTTTTTTTGTTTAAAATAAAATCAAAGATTTTATTTAAATAGAAAAAACAATCAAAAAATTGATTGTTTTTTATTAAAATAAATGTTGATTTTTTCTATAAAGTTTTTATGTATTTTTTAGTAAAATTAATAAAATTAATTAAATAATTAAATTTTTAATGTTTTTTTAATTTTGTTATCTTTTGTTTCTTATTTTTTATTTTTTGTTTCTTTTTTATTATTTTTGTTTTCTTTTAATTTAATTTTGTTATCTTTTTTATTATTTTTGTTTTCTTTTGTTTCTTTTTTATTTATAATTGTTTCTTTTTGATTTAAAATTGTTTCTTTTTGATTTTCTAATAAGTTTGTTTTGTTATTTATTTCATTTCAATTTCTTTCTAAATAATTTTTATTAATTCTTTCATACTCTTGAAAAATTTTTATTATATTCATTTTATACATTTGATTTTGATTTATTACATTAAATATAGTATTTTCAAATCTATCTGTTGAAAAGTTATTTATTATTTTTTGTATTATTAAAATATCATTTGTAAATATAATTATGTTTGGAGAATTCTTTAATACAAATTCAATTGATTTATATTTTTTAATATTAAACTTTTTATTTAATAAATTTTCTATTATATTTAAATTTAAATATTGAATATTAAATGATCTACTTAAATCAAAGATTACATTTACAGATAAATCATTTTCATTACAATAATTTATAGTATCTATAATTTCTTGTTTTTTAGAATAAAAAGAATTATCAGTAAAATCATTTAAAATTAATGTTGTTTTTCTTTTATAATCTAATAAATAATTTGTAAATTCTGATTTTCCATTGTTCCCATGAGTATCTAAAAAAGTATAAAATTTTCTACTGTCTGAATTTTTAAGTTTTAATAAATTATCATTAATAAAAGATTGTAATTTATATAATTTATTATATTTAAACATTTTAATTTTTTGGTCTCTTATTTTATGTTTATCTAAAATAATTTTATCTATAATTTTAGAATATTTTAAATATTCATTAGGTCATTTTTTTATAAAATCTATTAATGTAATATCTTCTTTACATTTATAAATTCAATTAATTATATAATTAATTTCTAATATTTCTGTATTTTTTAAACTTCTATTATGATTTATTTTATCAGTTTTGTAATTTCCAATTTCTAAATAATTTTTATCTTTTTTACAGTAATTAATCATTTTTAAAACATTGTTATTTCTATTATCTAAATGAATTGTATTGTCTTTTAGTAATGTTTTAACTTGACTAATTCTTAATTGTTTTGTAAATTGTATAAATGTATGAAAATGAACTCTATTTTTCTCTTTTCCAATTTCTTTACAAATGATTGAATATATTATATGATTATTTTTTTTTAAATCTTTAATTATATTAAATCAGTATTTTAAATCTGTTTTAATTTTATCATTTTGATTTACATTTATAGTAATTAATCAATTTTTTAATTGTCTATATTTTTCTATTTTTCTCATATATTAATTATAACATATTTATATTCAAATTAAACATAAAAATATGTTTTTCATATGTTTTTCATATGTTTTTCATATGTTTTTCATATGTTTTTCAAAAATTCATTAAAATTGAATACTTTATTATTATTTCTATCTTTTTACTGTTTTGAATTCTGTTTGAATTATAATACTAAAAATCAAAGATTTTTGAATTAATTCAAACAGTTTCTTTGTTTCTTTATCTTTGACTTTGTCTTTTTGTTTTTAACAAAAAAAAGTTTTTTTTTTTTTTTTTTTTTTGTTTAAAATAAAATCAAAGATTTTATTTAAATAGAAAAAACAATCAAAAAATGATTGTTTTTTATTAAAATAAATATTGATTTTTTCTATAAAGTTTTTATGTATTTTTTAGTAAAATTAATAAAATTAATTAAATAATTAAATTTTTAATGTTTTTTTATTTTTGTTATCTTTTGTTTCTTTTTTTTTTTTTTTTTTTGTTTTCTTTTAATTTAATTTTGTTTTCTTTTTTATTATTTTTGTTATCTTTTGTTTCTTATTTTTTATTTTTTGTTTCTTTTTGATTTAAAATTGTTTCTTTTTGATTTTCTAATAAGTTTGTTTTGTTATTTATTTCATTTCAATTTCTTTCTAAATAATTTTTATTAATTCTTTCATACTCTTGAAAAATTTTTATTATATTCATTTTATACATTTGATTTTGATTTATTACATTAAATATAGTATTTTCAAATCTATCTGTTGAAAAGTTATTTATTATTTTTTGTATTATTAAAATATCATTTGTAAATATAATTATGTTTGGAGAATTCTTTAATACAAATTCAATTGATTTATATTTTTTAATATTAAACTTTTTATTTAATAAATTTTCTATTATATTTAAATTTAAATATTGAATATTAAATGATCTACTTAAATCAAATATAACATTTACAGATAAATCATTTTTATTACAATAATTTATAGTTTCTATAATTTCTTGTTTTTTAGAATAAAAAGAATTATCAGTAAAATCATTTAAAATTAATGTTGTTTTTTTTTTATAATCTAATAAATAATTTGTAAATTCAGACTTACCATTTTTACCTTCTAAATCTAAAAAAGTATAAAATCTTCTACTATCTAAATTTTTAAGTTTTAATAAATTCTCATTAATATAAGATTGTAATTTATATAATTTATTATATTTAAACATTTTAATTTTTTGGTCTCTTATTTTATGTTTATCTGAAATTATTTTATCAATAATTTTAGAATATTTTAAATATTCATTAGGAAATTGTCTAATGAATTCTATTAATGTTATGTTTTTTTTATATTTATAAATTCAATTAATTATATAATTAATTTCTAATATTTCTGTATTTTTTAAACTTCTATTATGATTTATTTTATCAGTTTTGTAATTTCCAATTTCTAAATAATTTTTATCTTTTTTACAGTAATTAATCATTTTTAAAACATTGTTATTTCTATTATCTAAATGAATTGTATTGTCTTTTAGTAATGTTTTAACTTGACTAATTCTTAATTGTTTTGTAAATTGTATAAATGTATGAAAATGAACTCTATTTTTCTCTTTTCCAATTTCTTTACCTATTATAGAATATATTATATGATTATTTTTTTTTAAATCTTTAATTATATTAAATCAATATTCTAAACTTGTTTTTTCTTTATCTGTTTGATTTACATTTATAGTAATTAATCAATTTTTTAATTTTCTATATTTTTCTATTTTTCTCATATATTAATTATAACATATTCATATATAAATTAAACATAAAAATATGTTTTTCATATGTTTTTCATATGTTTTTCATATGTTTTTCATATGTTTTTCAAAAATTCATTAAAATTGAATACTTTATTATTATTTCTAATCTTTTCAGTTTTGAATTCTGTTTGAATTATAATACTGAAAATCAAAGATTTTGTATTAATTCAAACAGTTTCTTTGTTTCTTTATCTTTGACTTTGTCTTTTTGTTTTTAACAAAAAAAAGTTTTTTTTTTATTTTTTTTTTTTTGTTTAAAATAAAATCAAAGATTTTATTTAAATAGAAAAAACAATCAAAAAATTGATTGTTTTTTATTAAAATAAATGTTGATTTTTTCTATAAAGTTTTTATGTATTTTTTAGTAAAATTAATAAAATTAATTAAATAATTAAATTTTTAATGTTTTTTTATTTTTGTTATCTTTTGTTTCTTTTTTTTTTTTTTTTTTTGTTTTCTTTTAATTTAATTTTGTTTTCTTTTTTATTATTTTTGTTATCTTTTGTTTCTTATTTTTTATTTTTTGTTTCTTTTTGATTTAAAATTGTTTCTTTTTGATTTTCTAATAAGTTTGTTTTGTTATTTATTTCATTTCAATTTCTTTCTAAATAATTTTTATTAATTCTTTCATACTCTTGAAAAATTTTTATTATATTCATTTTATACATTTGATTTTGATTTATTACATTAAATATAGTATCTTCAAATCTATCTTTTGAAAAGTTATTTATTATTTTTTGTATTATTAAAATATCATTTGTAAATACAATTATATTAGGTACATTTTTTAATATAAATTCTATTGATTTATATTTTTTAATATTAAACTTTTTATTTAATAAATTTTCTATTATATTTAAATTTAAATATTGAATATTAAATGATCTACTTAAATCAAAGATTACATTTACAGATAAATCATTTTCATTACAATAATTTATAGTATCTATAATTTCTTGTTTTTTAGAATAAAAAGAATTATCAGTAAAATCATTTAAAATTAATGTTGTTTTTTTTTTATAATCTAATAAATAATTTGTAAATTCAGACTTACCATTTTTACCTTCTAAATCTAAAAAAGTATAAAATCTTCTACTATCTAAATTTTTAAGTTTTAATAAATTCTCATTAATATAAGATTGTAATTTATATAATTTATTATATTTAAACAATTTTATTTGTTGATCTCTTATTTTATGTTTGTCTGAAATAATTTTATCTATAATTTTAGAATATTTTAAATATTCATTAGGTCATTTTTTTATAAAATCTATTAATGTAATATCTTCTTTACATTTATAAATTCAATTAATTATATAATTAATTTCTAATATTTCTGTATTTTTTAAACTTCTATTATGATTTATTTTATCAGTTTTGTAATTTCCAATTTCTAAATAATTTTTATCTTTTTTACAGTAATTAATCATTTTTAAAACATTGTTATTTCTATTATCTAAATGAATTGTATTGTCTTTTAGTAATGTTTTAACTTGACTAATTCTTAATTGTTTTGTAAATTGTATAAATGTATGAAAATGAACTCTATTTTTCTCTTTTCCAATTTCTTTACCTATTATAGAATATATTATATGATTATTTTTTTTTAAATCTTTAATTATATTAAATCAATATTCTAAATCTGTTTTAATTTTATCATTTTGATTTACATTTATAGTAATTAATCAATTTTTTAATTGTCTATATTTTTCTATTTTTCTCATATATTAATTATAACATATTTATATTCAAATTAAACATAAAAATATGTTTTTCATATGTTTTTCATATGTTTTTCATATGTTTTTCATATGTTTTTCAAAAATTCATTAAAATTGAATACTTTATTATTATTTCTAATCTTTTCAGTTTTGAATTCTGTTTGAATTATAATACTAAAAATCAAAGATTTTGTATTAATTCAAACAGTTTCTTTGTTTCTTTATCTTTGACTTTGTCTTTTTGTTTTTAACAAAAAAAAAGTTTTTTTTTTGTTTAAAATAAAATCAAAGATTTTATTTAAATAGAAAAAACAATCAAAAAATGATTGTTTTTTTGTTAAAATAAATGTTGATTTTTTCTATAAAGTTTTTATGTATTTTTTAGTAAAATTAATAAAATTAATTAAATAATTAAATTTTTAATTTTTTTTTATTTTTTTTATCTTTTGTTTCTTTTTTTTTTTTTTTTTTTGTTTTCTTTTAATTTAATTTTGTTTTCTTTTTTATTATTTTTGTTATCTTTTGTTTCTTATTTTTTATTTTTTGTTTCTTTTTGATTTAAAATTGTTTCTTTTTGATTTTCTAATAAGTTTGTTTTGTTATTTATTTCATTTCAATTTCTTTCTAAATAATTTTTATTAATTCTTTCATACTCTTGAAAAATTTTTATTATATTCATTTTATACATTTGATTTTGATTTATTACATTAAATATAGTATTTTCAAATCTATCTGTTGAAAAGTTATTTATTATTTTTTGTATTATTAAAATATCATTTGTAAATACAATTATATTAGGTACATTTTTTAATATAAATTCAATTGATTTATATTTTTTAATATTAAACTTTTTATTTAATAAATTTTCTATTATATTTAAATTTAAATATTGAATATTAAATGATCTACTTAAATCAAAGATTACATTTACAGATAAATCATTTTCATTACAATAATTTATAGTATCTATAATTTCTTGTTTTTTAGAATAAAAAGAATTATCAGTAAAATCATTTAAAATTAATGTTGTTTTTCTTTTATAATCTAATAAATAATTTGTAAATTCTGATTTTCCATTGTTCCCATGAGTATCTAAAAAAGTATAAAATTTTCTACTGTCTGAATTTTTAAGTTTTAATAAATTATCATTAATATAAGATTGTAATTTATATAATTTATTATATTTAAACATTTTAATTTTTTGGTCTCTTATTTTATGTTTATCTAAAATAATTTTATCTATAATTTTAGAATATTTTAAATATTCATTAGGTCATTTTTTTATAAAATCTATTAATGTAATATCTTCTTTACATTTATAAATTCAATTAATTATATAATTAATTTCTAATATTTCTGTATTTTTTAAACTTCTATTTTCTGTTATATTTTTTTTATATTTACCTATTTCTTTAAAATTTTTATCTTTTTTACAGTAATTAATCATTTTTAAAACATTATTATTTCTATTATCTAAATGTACTGTATTATCTTTTAATAATTTTTTAACTTGACTTATATATTTTCTTTCTGTAAATTGTATAAATGTATGAAAATGAATTTTCTTTTTTTCTTCACCAATTTCTTTACCTATTATAGAATATATTATATGATTATTTTTTTTTAAATCTTTAATTATATTAAATCAATATTCTAAACTTGTTTTTTCTTTATCTGTTTGATTTACATTTATAGTAATTAATCAATTTTTTAATTTTCTATATTTTTCTATTTTTCTCATATATTAATTATAACATATTTATATTCAAATTAAACATAAAAATATGTTTTTCATATGTTTTTCATATGTTTTTCATATGTTTTTCATATGTTTTTCAAAAATTCATTAAAATTGAATACTTTATTATTATTTCTATCTTTTTACTGTTTTGAATTCTGTTTGAATTATAATACTAAAAATCAAAGATTTTTGAATTAATTCAAACAGTTTCTTTGTTTCTTTATCTTTGACTTTGTCTTTTTGTTTTTAACAAAAAAAAAGTTTTTTTTTTTTTTTTTTTTTTTGTTTAAAATAAAATCAAAGATTTTATTTAAATAGAAAAAACAATCAAAAAAATGATTGTTTTTTTGTTAAAATAAATATTGATTTTTTCTATAAAGTTTTTATGTATTTTTTAGTAAAATTAATAAAATTAATTAAATAATTAAATTTTTAATGTTTTTTTATTTTTGTTATCTTTTGTTTCTTTTTTTTTTTTTTTTTTTGTTTTCTTTTAATTTAATTTTGTTTTCTTTTTTATTATTTTTGTTATCTTTTGTTTCTTATTTTTTATTTTTTGTTTCTTTTTGATTTAAAATTGTTTCTTTTTGATTTTCTAATAAGTTTGTTTTGTTATTTATTTCATTTCAATTTCTTTCTAAATAATTTTTATTAATTCTTTCATACTCTTGAAAAATTTTTATTATATTCATTTTATACATTTGATTTTGATTTATTACATTAAATATAGTATCTTCAAATCTATCTTTTGAAAAGTTATTTATTATTTTTTGTATTATTAAAATATCATTTGTAAATACAATTATATTAGGTACATTTTTTAATATAAATTCTATTGATTTATATTTTTTAATATTAAATTTTTTATTTAATAAATTTTCTATTATATTTAAATTTAAATATTGAATATTAAATGATCTACTTAAATCAAATATAACATTTACAGATAAATCATTTTTATTACAATAATTTATAGTTTCTATAATTTCTTGTTTTTTAGAATAAAAAGAATTATCAGTAAAATCATTTAAAATTAATGTTGTTTTTCTTTTATAATCTAATAAATAATTTGTAAATTCTGATTTTCCATTGTTCCCATGAGTATCTAAAAAAGTATAAAATTTTCTACTGTCTGAATTTTTAAGTTTTAATAAATTATCATTAATAAAAGATTGTAATTTATATAATTTTTTATATTTAAACAATTTTATTTGTTGATCTCTTATTTTATGTTTGTCTGAAATTATTTTATCAATAATTTTAGAATATTTTAAATATTCATTTGGAAATTGTTTTATAAAATCTATTAATGTAATATCTTCTTTACATTTATAAATTCAATTAATTATATAATTAATTTCTAATATCTCTGTATCTTTTAAACTTCTATTATGATTTATTTTATCAGTTTTGTAATTTCCAATTTCTAAATAATTTTTATCTTTTTTACAGTAATTAATCATTTTTAAAACATTGTTATTTCTATTATCTAAATGAATTGTATTGTCTTTTAGTAATGTTTTAACTTGACTAATTCTTAATTGTTTTGTAAATTGTATAAATGTATGAAAATGAACTCTATTTTTCTCTTTTCCAATTTCTTTACAAATGATTGAATATATTATATGATTATTTTTTTTTAAATCTTTAATTATATTAAATCAGTATTTTAAATCTGTTTTAATTTTATCATTTTGATTTACATTTATAGTAATTAATCAATTTTTTAATTGTCTATATTTTTCTATTTTTCTCATATATTAATTATAACATATTTATATTCAAATTAAACATAAAAATATGTTTTTCATATGTTTTTCATATGTTTTTCATATGTTTTTCATATGTTTTTCAAAAATTCATTAAAATTGAATACTTTATTATTATTTCTATCTTTTTACTGTTTTGAATTCTGTTTGAATTATAATACTAAAAATCAAAGATTTTTGAATTAATTCAAACAGATTCAATGTTTTTTAAATTTTTGTTTTTATTTTTAGTCTTTAACAAAAAAAAAGTTTTTTTTTTGTTTAAAATAAAATCAAAGATTTTATTTAAATAGAAAAAACAATCAAAAAATTGATTGTTTTTTATTAAAATAAATGTTGATTTTTTCTATAAAGTTTTTATGTATTTTTTAGTAAAATTAATAAAATTAATTAAATAATTAAATTTTTAATGTTTTTTTATTTTTGTTATCTTTTGTTTCTTTTTTTTTTTTTTTTTTTTTTTTTGTTTTAATTTAATTTTGTTTTGTTTTTTATTATTTTTTTTATGTTTTGTTTCTTATTTTTTATTTTTTGTTTCTTTTTGATTTAAAATTGTTTCTTTTTGATTTTCTAATAAGTTTGTTTTGTTATTTATTTCATTTCAATTTCTTTCTAAATAATTTTTATTAATTCTTTCATACTCTTGAAAAATTTTTATTATATTCATTTTATACATTTGATTTTGATTTATTACATTAAATATAGTATTTTCAAATCTATCTGTTGAAAAGTTATTTATTATTTTTTGTATTATTAAAATATCATTTGTAAATATAATTATGTTTGGAGAATTCTTTAATACAAATTCAATTGATTTATATTTTTTAATATTAAACTTTTTATTTAATAAATTTTCTATTATATTTAAATTTAAATATTGAATATTAAATGATCTACTTAAATCAAATATAACATTTACAGATAAATCATTTTTATTACAATAATTTATAGTTTCTATAATTTCTTGTTTTTTAGAATAAAAAGAATTATCAGTAAAATCATTTAAAATTAATGTTGTTTTTTTTTTATAATCTAATAAATAATTTGTAAATTCTGATTTTCCATTGTTCCCATGAGTATCTAAAAAAGTATAAAATTTTCTACTGTCTGAATTTTTAAGTTTTAATAAATTATCATTAATAAAAGATTGTAATTTATATAATTTTTTATATTTAAACAATTTTATTTGTTGATCTCTTATTTTATGTGTGTCTGAAATTATTTTATCTATAATTTTAGAATATTTTAAATATTCATTAGGTCATTTTTTTATAAAATCTATTAATGTAATATCTTCTTTACATTTATAAATTCAATTAATTATATAATTAATTTCTAATATTTCTGTATTTTTTAAACTTCTATTATGATTTATTTTATCAGTTTTGTAATTTCCAATTTCTAAATAATTTTTATCTTTTTTACAGTAATTAATCATTTTTAAAACATTGTTATTTCTATTATCTAAATGAATTGTATTGTCTTTTAGTAATGTTTTAACTTGACTAATTCTTAATTGTTTTGTAAATTGTATAAATGTATGAAAATGAACTCTATTTTTCTCTTTTCCAATTTCTTTACCTATTATAGAATATATTATATGATTATTTTTTTTTAAATCTTTAATTATATTAAATCAATATTCTAAACTTGTTTTTTCTTTATCTGTTTGATTTACATTTATAGTAATTAATCAATTTTTTAATTTTCTATATTTTTCTATTTTTCTCATATATTAATTATAACATATTTATATTCAAATTAAACATAAAAATATGTTTTTCATATGTTTTTCATATGTTTTTCATATGTTTTTCATATGTTTTTCAAAAATTCATTAAAATTGAATACTTTATTATTATTTCTATCTTTTTACTGTTTTGAATTCTGTTTGAATTATAATACTAAAAATCAAAGATTTTGTATTAATTCAAACAGTTTCTTTGTTTCTTTATCTTTGACTTTGTCTTTTTGTTTTTAACAAAAAAAAAGTTTTTTTTTTTTTTTTTTTTTTTTGTTTAAAATAAAATCAAAGATTTTATTTAAATAGAAAAAACAATCAAAAAATTGATTGTTTTTTATTAAAATAAATGTTGATTTTTTCTATAAAGTTTTTATGTATTTTTTAGTAAAATTAATAAAATTAATTAAATAATTAAATTTTTAATGTTTTTTTATTTTTGTTATCTTTTGTTTCTTTTTTTTTTTTTTTTTTTGTTTTCTTTTAATTTAATTTTGTTTTCTTTTTTATTATTTTTGTTATCTTTTGTTTCTTATTTTTTATTTTTTGTTTCTTTTTGATTTAAAATTGTTTCTTTTTGATTTTCTAATAAGTTTGTTTTGTTATTTATTTCATTTCAATTTCTTTCTAAATAATTTTTATTAATTCTTTCATACTCTTGAAAAATTTTTATTATATTCATTTTATACATTTGATTTTGATTTATTACATTAAATATAGTATCTTCAAATCTATCTTTTGAAAAGTTATTTATTATTTTTTGTATTATTAAAATATCATTTGTAAATACAATTATGTTTGGAGAATTCTTTAATACAAATTCTATTGATTTATATTTTTTAATATTAAATTTTTTATTTAATAAATTTTCTATTATATTTAAATTTAAATATTGAATATTAAATGATCTACTTAAATCAAAGATTACATTTACAGATAAATCATTTTCATTACAATAATTTATAGTATCTATAATTTCTTGTTTTTTAGAATAAAAAGAATTATCAGTAAAATCATTTAAAATTAATGTTGTTTTTTTTTTATAATCTAATAAATAATTTGTAAATTCTGATTTTCCATTGTTCCCATGAGTATCTAAAAAAGTATAAAATTTTCTACTGTCTGAATTTTTAAGTTTTAATAAATTATCATTAATAAAAGATTGTAATTTATATAATTTTTTATATTTAAACAATTTTATTTGTTGATCTCTTATTTTATGTTTGTCTGAAATTATTTTATCAATAATTTTAGAATATTTTAAATATTCATTTGGAAATTGTCTAATGAATTCTATTAATGTTATGTTTTTTTTATATTTATAAATTCAATTAATTATATAATTAATTTCTAATATCTCTGTATCTTTTAAACTTCTATTATGATTTATTTTATCAGTTTTGTAATTTCCAATTTCTAAATAATTTTTATCTTTTTTACAGTAATTAATCATTTTTAAAACATTGTTATTTCTATTATCTAAATGTACTGTATTATCTTTTAATAATTTTTTAACTTGACTTATTCTTAATTGTTTTGTAAATTGTATAAATGTATGAAAATGAATTTTCTTTTTTTCTTCACCAATTTCTTTACCTATTATAGAATATATTATATGATTATTTTTTTTTAAATCTTTAATTATATTAAATCAGTATTTTAAATCTGTTTTAATTTTATCATTTTGATTTACATTTATAGTAATTAATCAATTTTTTAATTGTCTATATTTTTCTATTTTTCTCATATATTAATTATAACATATTTATATTCAAATTAAACATAAAAATATGTTTTTCATATGTTTTTCATATGTTTTTCATATGTTTTTCATATGTTTTTCAAAAATTCATTAAAATTGAATACTTTATTATTATTTCTATCTTTTTACTGTTTTGAATTCTGTTTGAATTATAATACTGAAAATCAAAGATTTTGTATTAATTCAAACAGTTTCTTTGTTTCTTTATCTTTGACTTTGTCTTTTTGTTTTTAACAAAAAAAAAGTTTTTTTTTTTTTTTTTTTTTTTTTTTTAAAATAAAATAAAATATTTTATTTAAATATAAAAAAAAATCAAAAAATTGATTGTTTTTTATTAAAATAAATGTTGATTTTTTCTATAAAGTTTTTATGTATTTTTTAGTAAAATTAATAAAATTAATTAAATAATTAAATTTTTAATGTTTTTTTAATTTTGTTATCTTTTGTTTCTTATTTTTTATTTTTTGTTTCTTTTTTATTATTTTTGTTTTCTTTTAATTTAATTTTGTTT
>CAJQUW010002630.1:0-58128 GCA_907163375.1 Prostheceraeus crozeri | reverse complement strand
CAGATATAGGGGAATGAGCTAACTGTAGGCATATATTCACAAGGAAGAAACGATCTCATGCGATACATAAAACAACCATGTATATCTACAAAAAGCAACATCAAAATACTGAGTTAAAGTTGATTATGTCAATACATCTCCTGAATGTGGTAGCGTGAGTTTTATTCTTTTGGGTGGTGGTATGTTTGTGTCAGGATGTCCATGTGGAAGAGATGTGTTATGTCCTATCCAACACCTCTTATCCTCCCATGCTGAAAGTGCTCGTTTCTTGAACGTGTACGTTTTTCACAGTATGAACTTGAGATTTTAAGATTGTCATATTGACAAAACGTTATAGTTTTATTTTTATAGGCCTTCTTATAGGACCGATGTTTCATTTTATGAACAATGGATTTTGATATACCTTTAGCACGCTTAATACTATCTGCACATTCTTTTAATTTCATGGAATACATTTTAGGACGGAGGAGAATCATTTCATCTATTTCCTTTCCTGCTGTTTCATCCTTAAAACAACCAAGTTTGGCTTTATTCTGTATGGAATAGAGTGGATGAGTGGGATTGTAGTTAGATCTGTCGAAATATTTTTCTAATGACTTGCCTACTTCATTAAAATTTAAATCTTTTTGAGTGGTAATTCCTAAAAAGAAACTATCTGTATCACCACCCAGCAAGCGAACCTCTTTTACGAGAGGGCATGGTTTTAATATTTTGTAGAAGAGTTGATACATTTCAAGCTTGGATAATCTAAAACGGCTTGCCCAATATAGATGGGTTTGCACAACTCAACTTCTGATTTTATCATTTTAACACCTACAAGATCTTCATCGATGATGTCTCTATCAATGAAAAGAGGTGATGAGGTCAATTTGTGATATTTTTGTTCATCAACGACTAGTTTGTAGTTCATACGTTTTCTAACATCCTCCATGGTCTTTCCGAAAAGACTGTTATTCTTATATTTATAAAAATCCTTTTCAAAATTATTTTGGGCGAGTGCACGTTTTTGACTGTTACTATCTATGTAGGGTTTGAGGAAGGCTTTCTGTCTAAATTTGATAATGCGGTGAACTGACTTTAGAAGCATGCCCATTTCTAAATAGAATTTTAGTATGCAGAAGTGTACGAGATAATTTTTCTTATCATATTGGGTGAGTGAAAGTTTGCGGCATGGTTTGTACCTTGGCTGTCCACACTCTGTTAAGTTATTATGAAATTGTGACATGAATGGTGAAAACATATCTTCAGTCACTTCACCAGATTCAGGTGCGAGTGGGAAATCAGCAGTTTTATTTTTAATGCTATTTGGATAAATCAAATCCACTTCAAAATAATATCCCCAATCACCTTCATCTGGAATCTTCAGTATGTTTGAAGGGTTGGAGTAATACTCAAGCTCATCTTGATTTAACCAACTAAACTCGGAATGAGGTAGTGGTTTAGACAGTGAACTGCCATATAAATTATTTTGGTCATAGTACTTTAGGTGGATATGATCATCACCTACTGTTTCAGATTTTATATGATGTTTATTTACAAATGTGAGACCACCGCGTATTCCGCGCTCAAATATATTATACATCTCCGGGTCTTGTAAGAGATGAATGGTCTCACCAGTCATTTTAAAGGCTGATTTAAAGGACATGGCTGGTAGACTGACAAAGTGGACAGGATCTAATTTGTCTTCTTCTAATGCCACTCGTCGAAATTCCTGAAAGACATCAACCAGCAAAATGACATCTAATTCTAAGTAAGCGATCATATAATCGCCAAACGTTTTGCAATCAAATTTTAACCATGCCTCTTGAGCATGTTCATAGTCCTCTACTGGACAATCTTCACCCGTCAAATCGTTTTTGAATTTGTCAATAGAAGGAAGGGTTGTTTCATTTAGTTTAGACATTGAGCTAAAATACGCATAAGGAAAAACTCCTTTGCGAGTGATTATTTCATCCGTTAAGTTTGGATAGTGTTTCTTCAAAGTTTGACTATGGGGAAGAAACTTGAGATTTCGAACGAGAGAAGCTAGTGACGCTGACATGAATTGAAATGAATCTAAAAATTTTATTTCGAAGAAGACTGTCTTATTTTCTTTAGTTTTATCTACTGGTACTTTTGCTGTCATTGCCATGAATTTTTCTCTCGTTTGCGCTATTACATTAAACTGCCACGATTTCATCTGGCTCAACCCTCCTTTTATGAGCATATGACTGTCATAGCCCTTAAAGGTATGAAAAATGACGGGTAGTACACGACGTCTCAACCTAAGTGAAAAGTTACATTTGGAGCAGAGTGCATTTCTAAATTTACCAGTGATGTGATCATGATCGCGCACTTTCTTAATTTTATCGTCATCAAACGTTTTATGACATTTAGGACAGGATGTGCAACTTTCAAATTTTTGTTTGTCTTCATCTGACATATGTAGTGACTTACGCTGCAATTGGGAATCATATGATTGTTGAAATTTAGCAGCTTTATCGAGAAATTCTAGAAATTTTGAAATGCAATCTTCACCGTGCCAAGTATGCATTTTGTTTTGTCTATTCCTAAAGTGGTCATGCCATACTTCATAGCAGGATATGGCTGCTGGCTTATGGATGATATCATCAATGTAGCATTCTATGTCTGCGTAAATGACACGCAGGGGACTTAATTCGTCACCATTATCCCTATGTGAAAATATTTTATCTTTGGGCATGCGTTCCATTTGTAATTTACCTCGCTTGCACCATTCATAGTGAGTTTCAAATTTATCTTTACTCCAAAAGGAGCGGATGCAGCGGTCGCATACAAAATGTTCACCTCTTTTAGAGTGCCCCAAGTGAGTGTACAAGCGAGAGATTTTGGGAATACCACAGTAGTGCCATTCCTCGCTATCATCTTGTTTTACTAGTAAGAGGTTGACTGCACGTTCATAACAAGTTGAACGTGAATTATAGCGGGCACCCTTCAACCCCTTCTCCCACACGTGAACGACAATTTTAATCTTATTATGTTTTTCGAACGTTTCTACATCTTTGATTTTCATGTTGTTACTATCACAACCTTCAAAGTCTAGTTAATCCTCCCACTGTCTATAGCTATAGGTGCGATCTCGGTGCGCGTTGATATCATTATAGTGAAGGATGGATAGGACTGCATATTTGAAACACTGTGATTTACAATCGACATTGATGACAGCTTTCTTATTATACAACGTTTTTGGTAGTTTAAATGTACCTCGAGCTGCATGACTTTCTAATAGTGAAATTTTGAATATGGCTGAGTCCACACCATCAAAAATGATAGCGCTGTCGCGTTGATTGAATTTATCTACATTTGATTTTAAACATTGAATGTGAAAATTTAGCCAAGACTCGCAGTCTACAACTTCGGTTGCGGAAGAGGAAGGAACATGAAACTGTATTCTCTCCGTCACTTGACCCGTTTGAAAATCTATCTTAATATATTTTAGTTTAAGGTAGATGAGCGCCTTCATTCTAAAATTGTCTAAATTGTTGAAGAGCGCTTCGATAATGTTTGAATTTTGAAGGAGCCACTCAGGAAAATCTACTATTTGAGTATTGGACTCCATGCAGTAGTCGCGTACTAAATTATTATGTGAAACATTAATGAGGGAGATGGTAGAGGTACCGTTGGTGTAGTGATCATTTGCATGCGTGTGTTGAAGTCTGTGCGAAGATCGCTGAAAGTGACTATCAAAAGAAAGAGGGCACAAATCGCAAGGAAAGGAGATGTCATCGTCAGAATCAACTTCACCTCCGGAGATTGACGCCGCTTTGCGTTGACACACACGTTGTTTGATGTGTCGAAGGAGACTGTGCTTCCTTGTAAACATATGTCCGCAGTCGGCACATTCCCACTCGTTGCCTTGCCGCGAGAGTCCTGAGCTGGAACTCACATCACCTGAAAGAGAAAGCATTTTATCATCTCTGTTCAAGTCTCAGTGTATTGTTACAACCTACCTTGACTCAACAACTCTAAACTTTCCTCGAGAAGGGAGGGTGTTGGTGATGAAGTTGATGCCTGAAATTGAGGAAGATGCTATTAGCCACACGTTTGAGGGAGATGAGTGAAGAAATTTTCAACTTACCATTTCAACGAAATTATGTTTAAGCTTGATACTTCAACAAGATAGAGACTTCACTCAAATAATACGTCTCAAATTTGGAATTCACTTGTACGCCTCAAATGATAACAGAATTCGCTAGACAACAGTTCACTTATGCGTCTCAAAGACAGAGTGAAATGACACGAATGTCACTTTACATATATACTTTCATATTCATCATTCATTGGCTGTTCATTCTGATTGGTTGCTTGTTGATACTTAAGAATTAGAAAACATTTCAAAGTTATTATTCACAGTCAACATGACAAGCCCTCCGACAACACCAAACACAAAATTCTCTTCTCCATCCTCAACACCAAACGCTCCAACGAAGGTAGAGAAGGTGTTATTACCAGAGGACAACGAAGAGAGTGTATGTGAGAAGGAGTGCCCCGACTTAACAGGCGTGAGGTGGAAGTATCTCCAGTACGATACTGACGATGTGATGGAGATCACCAGCACGAAATTCCTCCACCAATTATGGGAGTGTTACACCCCTAACTCCCAGCCACGAACTATGGAGGAGTGGGAGTATATTGACAAAGTGAGGCTCGCAGTGGAAGAACGATTAAAGCAACTGAACTGTTTTTGTTATCTATGTGAAGCCAGACTCTGGGACGATATTGACGATGACGACCTTTTGAAATACATGCCATAATAAATTTTTATTTCGTATTATCTTTGCTTTCATACTGACGTACTTGAAAGGGGCTTCAGTGGATGATTTAAGCATGTATACATTTTCATTTGGAAATAGTAGCACGCTTAGTCTAACTTGTAAATCTTAAAACATTTCATATGGACGATGATGGTAGATGAAATAGTGTCAAATAAATTAAGATAGCTTACACTTCTGATACAGGGATAGCAATCGACTGCGATCCATGTGTAAAGAGCCTGTTAGACTACGGATGGGCTTAAGTGGATGATTTAACCATGTATACTTTTTCATTTGGAAATAGTAGCACGCTTAGTCTAACTTGTAAATCTTAAAACATTTCATATGGACGATAATGATGATAGATGAAATAGTGTCAAATAAAATTAAGATAGCTTACAGGATTCTGGGATAGCAATCGACTGCGATCCATGTGTAAAGAGCTTGTTAGACTACGGAAGAGAGAAGTGTGTTATGTTGCGTGTGGCGCGTGAGTGTCCTCCCATTTCATTCCATTCATCAATTCGTCTCATTGATAGAGACAGGTAGAACTCATGGTTCTCATAACGTATGCAATGGAAAGTTTTAGGCAACCTTCGACAGTTGCCTAAATGTCGCCCTGGCGCGAATGCATACTACGTTGAGACAGAGGCAATCACTTGCAAACATGACGCAGAGAGGTTAAACAAGATTGACCATTGCCGAATGTCCCTTGCGGTATACATAGCTACGGGTTTCACCGCCGCCCTTTACAGGAACGCCCGTCGAAAGGAAGTATTACACCGAACTTCATTTGCAACGTTCAAGTTGACTGATAGCAGATTCAACTTAATGATAGTATTCGCCAGTCCGAAGACTGCCCAGGGCAAACCGCGAGGAGGTTCTATCATGTCTTGCCCCATGGTGGCCCTTAAGAGAGCCGATGGTTCGTTCTCGGGAGTAACGTCATCTTACACCCTACCAATTCTGCTGAGAGAGTCTTTGACTCTCTCTTTGGTAGCACTGTCGACTTCCACGCTAATTGGCACGTGACTAAAAAGTGGAATGTAGCGCCATTCCGTTGGATTGACAGCAGTTGCTGTCATCGGATTGCCAATCCGAGCAAGATTATTAAAAACTCTGTCTTGCTCCTCTAGCCTGGCAAACTCCTCAAATAAATTTCTCGGCCTTAACTGCGGTCCGCGAGGAGAGCTGACTTGACTGTTCGGCGTCTGCATGATTGAAATGAAATGAAATGAGAGGCAGTGGTTTATATACCCCTCTAACGCGACGCAACGTTCAAGTTGACTGATAGCAGATTCAACTTAATGATAGTATTCGCCAGTCCGAAGACTGCCCAGGGCAAACCGCGTGGAGGTTCTATCATGTCTTGCCCCTAGGTGGCCCTTAAGAGAGCCGATGGTTCGTTCTCGGGAGTGAATTGATGGGGTGGTGAAGGCGGGCAAAGATCTACAATGAAAATGATATGTATTAGAATAGGATATACTATCTTATTTACTTTTCACTTACCAAGTTAGTCATCCTTTGGCAGTCTCGCGCGCTTCCGAATTAAAAATTTGTGTAGATGGCCGCGCATTCTCAGGCTGGCGTGGAGGCATTTTTTCGTCGGATGACCATTGTAGCATAGGATGGATTCGTCTAAATTTTGATTTACGAGTACTTCGCCGGCCAAATGATTATCCCGAATAGGGATGTGAAATTCAAACAAACGATCCTCATTCACACGTTCCCACTCATCCCTCATGCGCTCCAACTTCTCATACGCCTGCCTCTCATCACCCCGCCGAGCCACATTCCTCTCCAACTCAACATTCCTCGCTCTCAACACACTCATCTCCTTCATCATCTCCTCAAACTTCGCTTCTGCATCTCTCATTCTTCTCTCCGCAGCACTCGCCCTCTTCTCACACTCATCATTCTTCTCTTCCAACTCTCGCGTCTTATTCTTCAAATCAGTCACACTACGCCTCATTCTAATATTTTCATCCGCTACCTCCTTCGACTTCAGTTCCTTCTTTTTCAACTCATCCAACTCCTTCACAACTTCATCCTTCACTTTCTTCAAACTCTCATACTTATTAACCAACAAATCATGCGCCATCTGCTGCGAAACATGCCTCTTCTCTTCATCCTTCAACCACCTCGCCGACTGCACACGAATCCCACCACTCTTCACTTTTGGGGAAGATGAGCTCTTCGGGGGGTCGGTGATGACGATGTTTGACACCTCCGACGACGAAGAGCTCAACTTCCTCACACGCTCCCTCACACGCTCCCTATCTAAATCCACATCATCCTCATCATCAATCTCAAGCACTCTCTTTCGCTCAATCTCACCCTCCAACGACGCAACCGCTCTCGCCAACTCATCATTCTCAACAACATTCTCAGCCTTACCCTCTCGCTCGATCGCCAACATTCGCTCCCTCTCTTCCACAATCAACTGCGTAAATCTCAAATCAGTCACTAAACCACCACTACAGTCAGCATGCACTCTGTAGAAACGCGCCTCATCCTCATCACCCTTCAGCACTCTACACTTCACGCACGCAACCCTATTCAAGATAATCATGTGGCCGGTGCCCGCCTTCTTGACATGAGCCTTGGCGTCCGCACTGCGATTGATTCGCCCACATGTGCACATTTTAATATGGAATTTGCGGTTCCTGTCATTAGCCATGCCTGATTTTATTGTTAACTGTAAGGTAATGAAATTTGTATAAGTTTGGAATCATGTAGTACAGTCATATTCCTAAAGTGTGTAGTGAGTGGCACTCGATCCCGTCGACAGCCCGAAGGCCTTGTACTTATCACTAGGGAAGTGAGAGATCTTCCCCGATACCCGCTCTTTACAGCTGAAGACATCATTGTCACTGCCCCGAAGTGGTAACAGGAACGCCGAGTCAAAGGTAGTGATCAGTAGCTGGGATCTAACCCCTCAAAGCTGCCTTAGACTTAGTTAAATTTCAAATCTGATAGCAGATTTGAACTCAGGATACTTGAAAACCTTAGTCTATATGTCAAAACTTTGAAAAAACTGAAAATTAAGAATTTTTAAAAAATTCCGCATTTTACTACTCATACTACTTTTAAAAAATTTTATCAGTAGTAAAGACACTATCAAACTCTATCATACAAACTTTGAAGTAAGAAGATAGCTTGCCTACTTCAAAAGATAGAGTCCTTTGAAACACCCGATATCGGGAGCTCAGAGCGACGACCGTCGCTTACCTCGTCTTTCGATGAAGTGATCAGACTTACGTTGTCGGGGGTTTATATATGCTCGGAAGAAAACTTAAAATGGCTCTATCTCCGAAAGTATTCATCGTAGCGACATGCGGTTTGTTGCAAACGATTCGTCTCATCATTCTCTATCATATGACACCTGAACCATTCTCATATGACCACGGGAAGTTGGTCCGTCAGCACATGTCCATGTAACATGCCACAAGTGAAAAAATTCCTAAGTGTGAGAGCTCCAGTGTGGTGAAAATTTTGAAAAATTTAAAACTTCCGAATTTCGACCTGGGACCTTTACCAAAACATTTTTCATCAAATTTCACTGACTCCCCCCTCCCCCCCTCGTTCAGAGAAATTTGATGAAAAATGTTTTGGTGACGGTCCCAGGTCGAAATTCCACACTTTGGAAAATTTTCAAAATTTTACCCATACAAAGCCACTCTGACACTTAGGATTTTTTCAGGTGAGCGAGCTCCGACCTAAAATCTTGTAACTGCTCTAACTTTTGAACGAAGACAGATATGAACAAGCCGTTTCTTTCACTGAATTTGTCTCACTCTTAGCTTTCAAACGAGCTATGGCACGACAAAATCCGTCCACTGGAAGCCAAAATCGAAGCTAGCTGTCCAGAGGGGGGGAGGTCAGTGAAATTTGATGAAAAATGTTTTGGTGACGGTCCCAGGTCGAAATTCCACACTTTGGAAAATTTTCAAAATTTTACCCATACAAAGCCACTCTGACACTTAGGATTTTTTCAGGTGAGCTACGACAGTCCACCCTCCCAACCTGGCCGGCACACCACGCCAACCTAGACACCACATCACCGCGCGCTACACGACGGTCGGCCAGAGGGGGGGGGGGGACGTCAGACCCGAAGCACCACGGCGGCCGACCACGACACTCTGCCGGTCCAGAGGGGGGGGACGTCAGCGACGGCGGCCATCTTGCGCGGTCCAGAAGTGGAGTTTTACTTACTACTCACTTCGTTTTGATATCAAAAGCTTTGTTGCTTTTATTGTGCTCACGGAAATTTCCTACTATAATCGCTTTTTCTTGTATTTAATTCAATTGACGCAAGATGCTTCTTAACATATCATAAGAATCTTTCGGTTCGTTCATGTTTCTTGAATGGTGATCAATTAGAATCTTAAATTCTGGTTGTAAAGAAGTGAAGCTTAACTCTCTTTTCCAACCTTTCCTCAAGAAGCTTCTCAGGCTAGGCATCGATAGCCGCATAGATAGATTATTCGATGGCAGCAAGCTTAAGACAGAACCAGTTCGGACAGGATGGAAGTGGCAGTAATTTCTGCACCGTGCACTTTGCTTCCTAAATCGTTGCATAACCCAAAAAATTATTTTATCACTTTTCTAATGTTTGTTTATACTGATCAAATTTAATCTTGGGCTCGTAATTAATTGATTACTGGGGACTACAATCCCGGGATCACGAATCCGGGAACCCGTGGATCTTTTGCAAGTCCCGAAATCCCGGAATTTTGCTCACGGGATCACTGGATTAACTTAGTTTTACTTTGACAGTAATTGTTAGACACTTCAATAGTAATTTAGCAGGTTTTTTTACTATTTTGCCAGGGGAAACTGACTAGATTTTCGAATTCTTTTTGATATACATTTTTGAATTACTAATTCAATATTGTGCAACAGAGCTTGAACTGGCCGGGCAGTCAGCCGACACATGATTAAAACCAGGCCGGTGGCTGCTGTGGTCAAAACCGGACGGAGCTAAGCCGGCGTCTGAGCTATAACCAACTAATTAAGACAGCTGCTCACCTTAGACTATTAGAGATCATTCTCTTTCCGTATTTCTATGCAGCACATGGCATGGGCTTCAGAATCTATAGTATGATGGGAATCTAATCTTGCAGGTACTCTTGACAAGCAAGAGTTCCCGATGAAGAGCAACGATCTTAAGCAACAATCAGAATCCTTGCGCAAAAGCAGCCGTGAATTCAGTAGTGAATACACTTATTACCTAAACTTGTCACCGTACTTCCAACTAGTTGTGTCTTTGAACATTTCCCTTCAAAACGCAGAAGCAACAAAAGTAACAAATATTCCTTTGTAGCGGTTATTCTAAGTACTTAGACCTCTTTATCAACGCCAACTTTCACTAGTGTCGCACGGCTCTGTCAGCCGCTTTAATTTGAAGAATAATTTTCAAGAAACGTTCGCAGTGTTTGAGTAATAAAGAATATGCTACCATGCTCCTACAATATTGCCATTCTATTTTAACTGGCTCGACAATTATCTAGAATGAATGTCGTCAATCGTCGAGATAAGCCTAATTAGAATAATCGGCCGGCCGGCCGGCGTAATAAGTGGTCGACCGACTGGCCGATCTTCAAAATGTTTGGCAAGCGGCCGACGCTGTTAAAACCGGCAAAAACCGGTCCCCCTGTAATGTGCATTACAGCTGCATCGAGCTGACTTGTGTGTTTGATTACATGTGTACGTCTATGCACATGTGTGTACATATGTATAGTGTACGAGTATATTCTAATCATAGGTAGGACACAGGGAGTAAACCACAAACATGTTTTAGAAAATGACAAGAGATGCAGAATTGTTTCTTAACCTTCCTACTCCGATTCTGTCAAGCAACATATCATTAGTATGGGCCAGAAGCAGTGAATAAGGTCATGAAAACGCTTCTTGCAATACGTGTGTTGCTATAGTTTGTGTGCTTAGATTCTGTAAAGCTACATGTTGGCAAGCACTGCGTAACGCACTGGGTCAAGCCGCTGTACAGCCAATAATTTTGAGAGTTTGGATCTTCTGCTTTCATATTCTAGTGAGGGATCACAGCCAAATGGATGTCCCTGATGTCACCTTCTTTGCAACTATATTCTCAATTTTCCATTAATCCAATTAATTCTGACTATTTCAAATACGCTGCTAAAGAAAATACGGAGCAATGTAGAAAAAACTCCCAAAAGTCTTGGCCGATAATTTCTTAAATTAAAAGTAAGTAAAGTCAGACGGGCCTACGGCAAAGCAAAAAGCAAAAGGCAAAACTCAAGGAATAGAAAACCAAGCAAACATATTTATTAAAAGCATTATTAAAAATCGTTCTTTGCACGATCAAAGTGAGAAATTAATGAATACTGGTAAAAACCCATCAAAATTCGTCTCTTTTATAAGAGACCACAAAGATAAGGCAGATGAAGGATTTCCGGTTCGACCGATTGCCTCGGTAAGAAACACGCCCATAGAAAGAAATTATTGGATAGTTTCTAAAATACTGTCGCAAACCTTGCCTTTAGTTCCTGCTAATTTGATAAAAACTGAAGATTTGAATAATATGTTAAAAAATTTGCTTACTTGTAATTTAGATAACAAAGTTTTTATTTCAGTAGACGTACAAAACTTGTACACCAGCATTCGGTTAGAACCCGGTATTGAGTATAATTTGAACCATTCCAAAAAGCACTGGGATAAAATTGATAATTTTGGAATAAAAAAAGTATTAAGAAAGTATAGAAAAATTGCTGACTTTTATTTGCTATGAGTCTGAGATTGAGTACAACGGCAAGACTTGCAAGCAAATTAAAGGTGCACCGATGGTGGGCTTTCACTTTGCGCCACCGTTCGCAATTGCATTTCTTCATCAAATCGAATCAAAGGCGTTAGAGATGTTGGGTTTTAACCCTACATTATAGCGGTATATTGACGGCATATTACCAGGTCCCGACGAAAATAGGGGTTTACCACGTTTAATACCAGATTTCGAAGAAAGTAGATTTAATCAAATATTAAATGCTTTCAATTCAATTAATCACTATATCAAATTTACTCTTGAAGCTCATAAACCTAATGGATGGTTGAATTTTCTCGATATTAAGATAAAGATAGATAATAACCAAATTAAATACTCTTGGTATCATAAAGAATGCCACTTTGACATAGCTTTGAGAACTTTCTTCCGAGACACATAAAATCAAATTACATAAAGAGTAGTGTGCATAAAATATCCTAACGATCAAATGATCCAGATATTAGAAAGGAGAATTCAGCAGAGTTTGACCGGATTCTAGAACAAAATCAATATAGCGAAAAGGAACACAAAATAAGTGCTAAAATAAAAATTTCAAAAAAAAGAAATAATCCAAGTAAAGAAATTAATTTTCAGTTTAAATTGCCTTACGTTAATGAGCGATGCAATCACAAAATAAATAAATAAACTTATTAAAAAATATGATTTACCGGTTCGTTTGATTAACGAGTATGGTTATCAATCGGCCAACTGCCTTAATAATAACATGAAAGAAAAATCATGCTCTTGTACTATTTGTAGTGATTTTATGAACAATAAGTACTCGTACCGAGAACCATTCGTCGTTTATGAATATACGTGTATTGAAAGCGCAGAATTTTACAGAGGAAAAACTGCCAGCACGTTAAAAGCTAGGCACCAAGAGCATAAGAAGGCCATTGATAGTAAAAGCAATAGTAGTGCTATCTATAACCATTTGCGAGATAGGCATGGGATAGGCGTCATCGATAACTTTCAGGTCGGTCTCCTTCTCAAGCTGCAACACTCGAGACACAACAATAGAAGAAGCCAAAGCAATAACATCAGCATCCTGTCTGTTATCATCGACCGTTTGAAGGAGCTGGACGCCGAAGGCCCGTCTGACTTTACTTACTTTAAAATTAAGAAATTATCGACCAAAACTTTTGGGAGATTTTTATAATAGATTGTCCGATTAAGCAATCTATACTGTTTGGAATAGATGGAAAGGAGAGCTATCTTGGTTGTTAACAGTGGGAATGCAATAATGCACTTCAAATGGTATAATAAAAAAAATGCAGTGTGAATGCAATGCAATAACTATTACAATTATATATCATGTCGGTCCATTCGAGTACAACAAAAGCTAATACGGTGTGTGCGATTGACCGCCAAAAGCACTGTAAACGCGAAAATGTTGTCGAATTTCGAAAAAATATCATCTGAAAGCTTTACCCAAGCCGATTCAATGGTGATGATTTTTTGTACTGCATAGTTTCGTCTGTAGTTGTCGGTGGAAGAATTAATTGTCCTAAAAATTAATACAAAAAAAATTAATTGTCAATTTTAAAAGAAATGACACAACTTAAACACTCGGCCAATTTTAAAAAGCACTAAGCATATCCTTTTACATGGTATAAAGTTTATCTAAATTGAGCATCTTCATCAATGAAAAAGAGACAAAGAAGACATCAGGTTCTCTAATAGAAGTTTGTGAACATTTTTTCTGCCTGCTATTTTCTTCAATAATGATCGGAAGGACCAACTTCATCGACAAAACTTGTGTGCAATTATCATCTGAGAGAATCGTGGCGATCGGAGAATTTTGAATGAATTCACAGCAATCCGCAAGCGATGAACGACTACTTTTCCTACCTCAATAAGGTATTGAGAATTTTCTTGCCCACTAGATAAGATCCTGTATGTGCCATCGTTTTGAATCAGCTTGCAATTCTAGTAAAAACAATCTGATTCCCTGTGCCCGATATTTCCCTATCTGATGCTTTTGATTTCCCTATACAGATAACGTGAAACACTTTATTACAGCGTGGACTACAGCAAGAAATCATTCATTTATCTATGTGATAAAGAAATCAATCATAGAGCAACCCTAACCAAGTTTAAAGAATAGCCTACCAACAATACCAAATTTGAAAAAATTGATGAACGCAGCATGAGAGACACAACCGATAACGGTGTACATGCGTTAGTGTGCATTACTTTTAAGAACTAGAGGAGCATCTGATTCAAATAATTTCATTTTCAAATCCTGAAAACGAGACCAATCACCCATAGGGCCTGTTCTCAATTTCCAATTTTGCGACTTCTGTCATGCATTTTGCCTCAAAAAGCATATCAAATTAAATCATCTGCATGAAAAATAGAAAAAAATTATATTTTTATGATTTTTATATCTCATCTGCGCTTTTCTTTATTTGCTCGACTGACCACGCACTTTTTCAGTACACACAAAATTGCTCTTCTCATGTAAGTCTGCTAATTTTAGTACAAATTTGTTCGGCTAATATTGCATCAGTCATGGAGATGGTAAAATTCCAGGTTGGCGTTGAAATCACCATTCGGAATTTGCCCACCCGTTGTGAAATGAAAATCTTTCGATGAATTGAATTATATAAAATTGTATCATTCGAAATATCAGAAGAATTATTTGAGAAGCTTGCTATGCAAGTAGCCGAAGTGTCGTCATGCTTTTTATATTTTGTTACCAAACATGTTCCAATCTGCGACCATCTTCAGTGGCCTATAATAAACAATGAAAGCTAAAATTCATAAATTTCGAGGTGAATAGCTTAGCCTGTAAAAACTCATAGATCATCTGTTTGTAAGTGGTACCGTAGGTCATGCACTCGGATTCTGAAATCATTCCACATCCAAAAATTTTCTTTCACATATATTTATTTATTTATGTATCATTATCATCTCTCAAGTTTCATTAAAACATTCAATCGCCTTTATGTTGAAATTTTAGGTCAAATAAAGTTTTCAATTTTCTTTTGTGGGGCCTACAGACTACAACTAATCACTTAAAGTAAAATAAATGCCAAGATAATCTATGAAACATAGGGTCTCATATTATGATATAGTTTATTAAAATTGAACCACGAAAATTACATTAGAACATATGATGACTTTTTTGCAATTATTTGTGAAATGATTTGTACAGTCAAATTTCAAAAGACAAAAAAAGGACTAATGAAAATGAAGGCATAAATTGCATTAAGAAAGAAATATAAACTTGTGATATTTAGATATTTGTGAAACCTCGCTAAGTTGAACCAAATAACAAGGATTCCTGGAGATCCATCGGGTTCGAAAGCACATCGAATCTCCGGAAGGAGATTCACCCATTCCTCCTTTACTCCTAAAGTAATACTCAGAGTTGCTCAACGATCACATTACAGTGTGATTAACACATGTGAACCTTCTTATGTTGGCATTCACTAGCTCATTTTTGTACTTATTGCATGTGGAGTAAAGAAGTACTTATTGTGTTCAAGTAATGACCATCTGACAGGGCTTTAATTACAATAATCTGATGGCATGCTAGTGCCCAAGCATTTCACGCCCGTTTCAGATTCTTAATGTTATCATCATAACTCGAATAGGAACTTTATTGACAGCAGACATTAGCTCACAGAGAGCTGAGCTTTCTACATTCTCTGACACTTCCAGTTGACCCTTTTAACAAATCTTTGCTCAAAGCGATATCAAAACATTGGAAAATTGATTTTAAGCAAAACATGATGTAAACGTGCAACTGATCGATACATTCAATCTGTTGAGTGTCGTTCATCCTTCTCAGCTCATGCATGCGAAAATTTGGAGTTTTTGTGAGTCAAAGACATTTGGCACAAGATCAGCTGTGTTTGGAGGCGGTTTCACTATGATTGCCACTAGGCCTACAATGTAACCTCAGATACTTAATTTTATTGCAGTTGATTTAATCCGTGTAACAGAACCCCTGCATTTGTTCACTGTTTCAATCTCATCCACCAATTGATTTACTGCCATAGATCCTCAAAACAGTTGTGGATACCCCAAACTCATCAATTATTGTTGTGAAAACTTGGGCAGCAGTCTTTTTTGGTGCCGAAATAATGATAGATTCTATATTGGGCACTGATTTATGCAGAGTTGTCAATAGGACAACCACTCACGCGACATATTTGCAAGATCAAGATACTCGCATTTGCAGTCATTTAACACAATGCACATATACACGAGCATGATGTAAACAAAAGATGTGAATTTCACGCATAATGAACAAAGAAATTTTTCATCTGACAGCAACTTCTTTTTAACTGAATGAAATGGATTGTCCGTAAATAACTAAAATCTCCTCATCTAAATGTAAAGCCAAATGTAAAGCACTCAACGATATGCACTATTTTGTCGAAGTCGGAACTCTGACGTAATGTGTGTTCAATGATAAGGCCAGACATACTTTCAAATCATATTAGCAAAAGTGCACCTGCATGTTGGTTGTTTTGCATTCCTTCACTGTTATAATGACTATCATTCGTTGCGCAAACTAACATTATTTGTCACACCTGTTGAAAGTTTATTTGTGTTGGCGCTTATCGCATAGAGCATAGGCCTAGTACATCATTTTCAATTTTTCCTGCTTCTTATTTATTATTTGACCTACTACTGGAGGAGTCAGATACTTCTTCCAATGTTAGCATATCTAGCAGTTAGTAGATCTCCGTCTTTCAATAAAACGTCGGAGTTGATCAAGAATCAGCATTATCACAATTGCATGGTTTTTAAACATGAATTCAAACATTAACATTGTTACTGCTGATGTACAGCGATCGCATCGATGGTCACTCCTATGTGAGTAAAGCGACAAGGAGAATTAGGTGACCAATCTAACAATGGACTACGTGACTAGCTGAAAACGACCTTCGGCTCAATGTATACTCAACTGAGTATTTAGAGTGCGGTGAGCAAACGAGTGGCATCAACGTTGACAGTCATGACAATTTTCAGATACTATCTTTAACATTTCGCTTAAATTTGTGTGCCAATAATGGTCAATATGCTTAAAACCTGATTTTTGAAAATAATATGTAAAAAGAATAATTGAATTTTGAGTTGTATAACCAGTTGAAAGCTGAGAACAGGCCTGAAATAGTTATTTACACAACCAGTACAAAGCGTCCATCTTTATTGCTAACGCTGACCTCGGATACCGAATTTCAACCCTCAATTGCTATGCACTTTTTAGCAAAATTAATGCTACATCATTACAACTGCTGAAATATCTCAGTGTCTACAGCCGCTCAGTCCATTTGATTACAAAAGTATCATACATCATCTGAAAGGCATTGATCTCCTCTTGAAGATTCACTATAATTATTGGCTGGATCTTTGAACGGTTGTCTGCTACATACAATTTTGTCAAACACAATAGGTATTCTATGACGCCAGAAGGGCAAGAAAATGTAGAAATCCGAGGTCGCTAAGCGGACGAGGATATTTTACGATTTTCTTGCCCGCTGGATTCACAGAATAGCTTATCTTCTAATGATTTTGAAGTCATTATAGAACTTATTAACCGAAGGTCGCTAGGCCTGAGGTTAATGAGTTCTATATGACCGAAATAAATCATCCATTATCTGTTATAATGCATGCTATAGATATATTTCAGAAGAAGTTAATATTTTCCATAATTACCTCTGTACACGGATATCTCTCATAATTACCTCTAAACACGGATATCTTGAAGTCTACATCTTGATATTTCACTAATTTTTGATGGCATCTTTCCATTATGTATTATCGAACGCTAAGTTGTCACCGCGTGCCCATCTTCTGCAGATCATTTAAGAAATTCGATCCAATGAAATTTTTATCTGATATACAAGAGACTCTACCAGTGTTCAATGTCTGTCAAATTTTTGATACAGCAGATGACATGTATAACTTTGTTAAAGTATTGTATGCAGAAATATTAGATCTACATGCCCCGATGAAAGAAATAAAAATTCGCTCGAATCCTCTGCCGTGGTTCAACAGAGAAATGGCTAATGCGAGAAGACAGAAGCATTATTGGCTGAACAAGACACCTATGGACAAAACTGCGGGTAGACGTGATCACCCTAGCCCGGAGTGGGAGCGCAAAATGTTTTGGCAAAAAGAGGAGCGAAAATTAAGTCAAAAAAATGCGGCTGAATATTTCAGTGAAATCTGTAATTCGGACAACAAGAATGATTTCTATCGGACATTTGAAGTGTACTTACACAGTAAAAAGGTCAAAGATAACTCAGAAATTGTATTGACAGATGGGATAACTTATTCCATAACCGATGATGATGTCGCGAACAAACTTGGCGAACATTTTGTGAGTGTTGGAGTAACTGATGAAACTAAAACTTTGCATGAGAGACAGATAAATGATTTTGACCACCATCAAAGCATTGAATTGATAGCCAAGCATGTGCCTGATGTTGATAATTTCCATTTTGCTGAAACAAGCAGTGTTGAAATCGAAGGAGTCATCAAAGAGTTGAAAAATTCAAAAGCTCCAGGAATTGATAGAATCCCTCCCAACTCAATCAAGGTTTGTGCGCCAATAATCAGTGTGATCATTGCAGGCCTATTTAACGCCATAATTTCAAAATGTGAATTCCCTGCCGATTTGAAATTGGGTGTATGGACTCCAGTCTTCAAAAGTGATCTGAGTACTGACTGTTCGAGATACAGAGCTGTAGCCGCTCTTCCCCAATTTTCAAAGATAATAGAAACGGTCATGACTTCGCAATTTTCGAAGCATATTTTATCGATGTTGTCTGCATGGCAATTTGCGTATAAACGTAATCACACTACAGAATTCGCATTGGTATGATAGAATCATGGAAAGTGGCTTTGGACTCTCGGAATGTTGTGGCTGTTGTATCCTTAGATTTAACTGCTGCTTTTGACAGCATACCTCATGGGTTACTCTTGAGAAAACTGAAAGCCTATGGGATGGCAGAGGACGCTCTGATGCTTATGACATCATACTTAAAGGACAGGAAGAATTGTGTGAAAGTAAAAGGCAAATATTCTAAGACGCATTTCAATGTACAAGCTGGCATTCCGCAGGGATCAAAGTGGGAGCCCCACATTTGGAACGTGTTTCTTAACGATTTCCTGCTGTTGATACAGGACCATGGTGCCCAAGCAATTGCTTACGCTGATGATGTTACTATTTGGTTGAAAGGGAAAAGTGTACAACAAGTTCAGGGAGAAATTGATCGCGTGTTGTCATCTGTCCTTGAGTGGTTTAATATAAACGGTCTGGGACCCAGCCCTCAAAAATTTCAATGTTTTGGCCTTGGTCAAAAAGTCGACGAACTTAGATTTCGAACCGGATCATCGCATGACTTGCCTAACATGGAATCTATTCAACTCCTAGGTGTGGTTGTTGATCGTGACTTCACTTTTGAGAAACATATAAGGAATGTTGCAAAAACTATAGCCTGGAAACTAACGGGAATAAAACGTCTGAAACATGCTGTGAGCAAAAACGTCAGATGGAGACTGGTGCAAACTTACATTTTATCGCATTTTGATTATGTTTCCACTTTGTTTTTATTTGCTTCAAATAAATGCAAGATGAAATTATTGAGAATGTATAACCGATGCTTACGAGTATGTGGAAGGGAGTATGAGACACACTCCATGCAATTCGTTGTTCAATTGAACGATTATGAACTAAACATGAGGTGGCATATGAAACTATTTCGACTTATGAAGACGGTCTCAAGATCTATCATATGTATGAAAAACATCTCGTGCATGAAAAGGTTTTTACAACTGTTCCAATTTGAGCCTGGTTATGCACCAATAATATTCAAAGAGATTTTTGATACTTGTGCACAAGGAATTGCAAGACGCAATGTACTTATTCAGCCACGTGTTAGAACTGTGCGACTTGGACGGAACTCAGTGCGCTTCTACGGAACAAGTTTTTGGAATAAGGTTCCTTTATCACTACGAAGCAAAAATTGCAAATCACAAATTGTTATGGAATTCATCACGGGATATCTCAAAAAGGAAAGTGGTGTTACCGCAAGTGATACATGATGAATTGTATACATGTTGTGACTTGACTTGATTTTTTTTATGAATGGTTTCACTTTTAATTGCCCTACAATTATTTAGTTGAAGTACGTGTATTATTCATTACGGTATAATTCACATGCATGTAACATGCCGTTGAAAAATATAATTTTGAATTTTGAATTAAGTCTATTCCTCCCTTATGTAGAACTCATGTTATATTTTGCAATGCCAAATGATTGCTCTATTGAGTATCATTGAACATAGATATAGAAATCGTTTACCATTACCAGTAATGGTAAACGGGAGATAGTAATGGTAAACGATGTCAAAATATACAGTAAATAAACAACACAATTAAATTACTTTATGTTAGGCTAAGCCTAAACAATGAAATAAAAAACAAACAATAAAGGTGAGTGGAATCTGTCTGTTCAATTAAAGGAACAGTTGTTGAATACACAATTACTGAACTGCAGATTAACGACATTTTCCTTTGCAGAATCTTTCTTTTCGAAGTTGATAACTTCATTAAGAAGCCATTGGTCTGAGACTTCATCTCCAAAATTGTCGGAAATATCCAAGTTCTGATAACTCGAACTGGATGGTGCCAATCCAAGTTCCTTGCTTATATCAAGAGACATTTCTTCCTTTCTGGAATCTTTGATTCTCTTATAAATGCCCAAAGATGATATTGATTGGTGACCGGACACCGCCTTGATATCATTTTCATCATGATTTTTACCAAGTATTGTACATGCTGTCACCCTCAATGAATGGTTGGTATATGCATCAGATAATTGAAAATTGACTGATGTTAGCCATGAATTTCTGAAAAGTATTGATGCCGATCGTTTTGTTTTCAAACCAACACGCATCATCACTTCTATATGAGATTCTTGGCCGCTGCCACAAAAAGATATTTTTATCGTTAAGCTTACTTAAGTAAGTTTCTATTATATTCACAGGACATTTGGTGCTCCCAGTCTCATATATGCGTCCATTATTTCCTCTTTCTGTATTATTTTCACGGCGACACTTCGTCAGTTCATCTTTTCTAAGTGAAACAAATCTTTTGCCAGATTGATCTTTTTGTATGACAGTATTGGATTTCTGCACTGTCGGATTCATACTCCATTTCAAAGATATAGCACTCGGCTGCGCCTCGTGCTATATTTTGAGATGTCGTATGAATCTCATAGCTATATGGCTATAATAGATAATGCATAGATTGATGGCATCTTTCCATTATGTAATAGATAATGCATAGATTTGAGGTCATTATTGCTATAATTACCGAGAGACGAAGGCTCGAGGTTATTATGACAAATAATGACCGAAGAAATCTATGCATTATCTGTTATAATGCATGACCTTTTCCATAGAAGTGTGCACCAGGTTAATAATTTCTAATCAGGAAAATAATTACCTGCTTTGTGGAACTTATTAACCTGTGTGCATAGAAAGCCTTACAAAATCATGCATTATGAAGCATGACAGGTCACCATACTATGGTGAATTTTACATGATTGCTGAAAATCAAATTTCTAGAGATAGAAAGCATACAATTTCTAGAAGCACCTTGATGAGGATGTGTCAGTTTCCAAGCTGGATAATAGCAATGGTCGGTTGGTGAACAAAATTGGAAGATTTTATTTATCTCATGGAAGATGAACAAAAGCAAATGATAGCCTAATTGAATACGCATTTATCTGAATAGCCTCAATTTTGCATTTAAAATGATGTGCAAAATGCTAAATTCCATCATCTTGCATTTGAAGTCGAAGGTCAAGGCATCGACGATGTCCTTTTAAAAAGCATAATTTTGGGATCTGATATATTTTGGAATAGTGAATGGCTGTCAACATAACGCTCTGTCTAATTTTCACAAAATCTAATCGACATTGCAATAGGTTAATGTATATTAACACAAACAAATTATGTTTGGTGGGTTATGATATATGAGTAATAAATATAAACAATGGGCAGATTGCAGTCGAAAAAACAGACAGGATAACTTGCAAAATTTTGTAAAAGAATGCAATGTACGTGTATTTGGTTGATCACACTCAACGTAATAGTGACGGAAGCAACAAGAGGAAAAATTATGTCTATCATCCAAAGAAACCCACTATAGCTCCGCACCGATTGATAATGACTTGAACGTGGCATGATTTATCTCACTAGAAAATAGGCCTATATGCTGTGCAGTCGAAAATTTCTAGTCCGGCAGCCAGAGCGAGTTTCTGCAGGGAACGAGGCCGAAAGTGAGACTTTCATAGAATGATGTGCTCCCTATGCCTACTACGAATCGGCACGTCTGCCGAGTTCTAGTGAGTTCCTCTTCTTGACAGACACGATCAAAGGAAAACACATGTAAATCCAATGGGACGCAGATTGCAGTTTTTGGCTAAAATGAAATTTTGTATGTTTTCTATGATTAAACGAAAAGTACTCAGCCCAGAGTCATAATTTTTGGCATGGAATGTCTTCAGGTCATTTCCTATGATGTGCATGTGCTTTTATCATGTATCTAATCGGCAATGTATGTGGGAATGTGGTTGAATGTGGATAAAGTTGCTCAAAATGTTTGTGTTTGCCGACATTAAAAGGCTCGCCAAATTTAAATGCGTTTAGTTTTATAGACAGGGGTGCATGAAAATGAAAGGAAATGACCTGAAGACATTCCATGCCAAAAATTATGACTCTGGGCTGAGTACTTTTCGTTTAATCATAGAAAACATACAAAATTTCATTTTAGCCAAAAACTGCAATCTGCGTCCCATTGGATTTACATGTGTTTTTCTTTGTTCGTGTCTGACAAGAAGAGGAACTCACTAGAACTCGGCAGACGTGCCGATTCGTAGTGGGCATAGGGTGTACATCATTCTGTGAAAGTCTCACTTTCGGCCTCGTTCCCTGCAGAAACTCGTTCTGGCTGCCGGACTATTCTTTCTACATGCATCATCCACGATAGAACTATAGCTGCACCTAGTGCGTACAAAGAATGACAATGATCAAGCTTGGCATCGTTCAACAGAATGACGTGAATGACCTTACTAACCGACATTCATTACCGCAGCAAAAGCGAAGTGATCGATTGCAAGTCCATTGGAGAACTTTTCAAACCTGAAGGCAGAAATCCTTAGATGATTTTTCTAATTCTATTTACACTTAGTCACCATAGCCTATATCGCTGCAAAGCAAATAAATAATTTATAGGTAATATATCTATAATTATGGTGCTGTATAACGACCTGATTGTGGGAATTATTGACGTGTAGACATAGAAAGCTACGCAATAGCATGCATTATGTAATAGATAATGCATAGATTTGAGGTCATTATTGCTATAATTACCGAGAGACGAATGCTCGAGGTTATTAGTAATGGTTAAAGGAGGTTTCATTGATATTTGCTGAAATAATGAGGACAATTATCTGTTAAAATTCCCGAGGGCATAGCCCGAGGGAATTTTGACAGATAATTGGCCGAGATATCTCAGCAAATATCAATGAAACTCCTTTAACCGTTTTAAACTATGCCAGTTTATCTCTATTCGGGTAGGGACAAATTAACAATGTTATAGTTGATCTCTATTCGGGGAGGGACAGATTAACAATGTTATAGTTGATCTCTATTCGGGGAGGGACAAATCTCTATTCGTTTTAACAGGGACAGGGATATTACGGGATTTAATGAGATCTCTAGATAGCAAAAAATACATTACTAGATAAACTGGCATAGTTTAATGACAAATAATGACCGAAGAAATCTATGCATTATCTGTTATAGTGCGTGACTTTTTTCATAGAAGTGTGCACCAGGTTAATAATTTCCAATCAGGAAAATAATTACCTGCTTTGTGGAACTTATCAACCTGTGTACATAGAAAGCCTTGCAAAATCATGCATTATGGTGCTATAACCATAGACTTCTAAATTTCTATGCTATAGCGACTTGATTGTGGGAATTATTAACCTGCAAACATGGAAAGCTACACAATAGCATGCATTAAAGTGAATTTTTGTTTTCGTTCAGATTTAGATCATAGACATTTTTTTAAATTTTTTAGTTACTGTAGTTACATGGTTACTCATTCACTCATTACCCAAACCACAACGGTGTAAATTCATCATTTTGAACAACTGGAAAATTGGACTTCAATGATTAACTTAACAAATGTACCTAAAAATGTTTTTTGTGCGTAATTGAGCTATGCTACAATGTGGAAAAAGGAAGGCAACAATGTATCCAGTAATGATGATTTCTCTATCTATGCATGTGAAAGACATTTTTGAAATCTCAATCAGCGTATATCTACATGTGTATTCATAGCATTGCTGCCCGCTTTTTTCCTACATAGCTGCCCAGTTAATTTCAATTACGCACAATATAAAATTCATGGCCTGGAAATGAAACCATACAAATATTTCGCAACATGGCATACAATGATTATGACATCTACATTTTTCGGGCTGTCAATGGCAAATTGTCGGGCCGCTAACGCGGCCCTCTAATTTGCCATTGACGCCCTCAAAACATAGCTGTCATCATATCATTAACACAGCTTTTTTCGGGCAACAATGCAGGACATTTTCAGGCGGTTACGCGCCCTCACTACATTGTTGCCCTCTGTTATATTACCGGATAGCTTTCAGTGCTTCCACCATAATTGAACTAAGTGTCTGTGTTATTTGAATTACGACACGCGAAGCATCGAGTGCTTTGAGTAACATAGACAGTGAGTTCAATTACAGGTGGAAGCGCGCTAACCTATGCGCGTCATCTTACTGAAATTGAAAAGATGACAGCCCAATACCCTTAGATCAGCATCTCAGACATTTTTAGGCAAGTCTGAAAAAGTCAGAAGGTAAGCTATACGCCCAAACAACACTTCTGTCAATTAGGAGTACAATCAGCAGATACTTATCCGCAACGCGACCTGTTAACCTCAGCACTTAATTCAAACGATTTAATGTCATGCTTAAGGCCGTTTTTTGAACGGGGTGGCGTGATCAATCTGACGTGTTCGCTCTGCGTCCGGGAGACCTTGGTTCAAATCTTGGTCGGGTCAAACCTAAGACTTTTAGAATAGGTACACTCTGCATTCTCGCTAAACACTCAGCACGAAAAAGAATGAGAGTGGTAAATGACAACTCGGCCACATGGAAGAAAGGCTCCGTGCCTAATGTGCTTCCGAGTATAAACAACGTTCATTTATTTATTTATTTATTATCAATCGTTCCTTGCCGTTGGAAGACGATGATTTGAAGAAGTTGTCTGACTATTTTCATCGCAAAAATCCTTTCACTCAACAAAACGAATTCATTTTCAACATCATTTACTATCTAGGTCAAAGGGTTAGAGAAGGTATACGAAAACTCAAAATGGAAGACTTAAACGTTGGAAAATGGTCTACTGATGTTCTTTTTGTTGAAATTCACAAAGGTTCACTTTCAAAGATTGTTGAACCTTCGTTAGAAAGAAAAACAAGGCAAAATGTATGAAAACAAAAGCGATCCATCAAAGTGTCCAGTTACGTCATTTAAAATGTACATGTGCAAAACATCAATGCACTCAAATATATTCCCAAAGCCTTTGGAAAAGTATGACTATGAATGGTACAGCAGGAAAGCAGTTCGCGGCAAGAACTATAATTGAAAATGAAATAGAAAAGCGATGTAAACATGTGGTCACATGCAGAATAGAAGATAAAGGTAACAATGATGCGCCAAGAGTCATCATTAAAACCAATGAGTGAGTAGTACCACAAGTCAACTCTTGTAGCAATTTTCGGTAGTGAAAATGATATTTCAATCGGGACTTCAAATATCAATTTTGAACAGCATGTATGTGTAATAAACATTGCCGATCAGCAAACTGATCAAAATGCTAGAAATGTCTTGTAATGCTTGTGCTAAATGTTGCTATTTATTTAACTCATATAATTGTATTTTTTCTATGTTGTACAATATACAGTATATGCGAATACCCAAAAGATGACAAAATCCAAAAAACCTTGTAAGAAATTTACAGACCGGCAAAGTGGAGCTCTTCTCCACCTATGCCTGATTCCAGTCTGGAGATGAGGGCGCGAGCGTTTGATCGTATCAGGCAAAACAAAAGTTTTCTAGTTATGGCCGATTTGCACTCACCAAAACGGATGCCTTTCTGGACAGAGTCTTGTGGCTATCCGTTCTAGGACTGGAGCAGCCTCACTTCCCAAATACCCGTAGGTGCTCATGACGAATGGAACACACTGCCATCCTAATTCTCGGCACTTGGGGTATTTTGAATATGCTACCGCCGCTCAGCCGCCACCAATGTTGACTCCTCCGAGGTACTCGCTTCAGAAACATTTAGGTTATTTAGTGTGTGTACCACAGTGAAGTCTAAGGCACCGGGGCGACCACGACACTGAGCCGTCAGGAGCACATCAGATGGGCTGATATTTTCTGCCACAGAACCACAACCACAGCCTTTTCAATTTGTGGGCGTAAATTCGCGGAATGGCAAATGCTGACAAACTGATCTCGCAAGGCGTTGTGCCTTGTTGTGACATCTGGGCCTCTATTGAGTAAGTGCTATTGAACGTCGTTATTGAATGAATTTCTATGAAGATTTATCTTGCCCTCATAGGAGATCAGAGATAAAAAATATTGCCCTGCGACGCTTTTTGTATCATGACAGTTTGCCTTCAATTCACAGACTTAGAAGATAACCACTTTTCTTAAATGAAAGTTTTGGTATCAAAATCATAGGTTGGACAAATGAAACAGATATCAGTGTATAGAAAAGATAAAATACTTTCAGAAAAGTATTTGGATTCATCCACAAGACAGTTATGCGTGTAATTGGATGCATAATCATAACTAATGTTACAATTAGAGCTGGAACGATTAGCCAACATTCAAAAAATTTTGATTATGATTGGAGTGTTCAAATATTTGATTATGATTATGATTAAGTAAGGTGTTTGAAATTGTGACTGTGATTAATGTGGTCAGACGCTTTATCATGATGGCTGGGTATATTGAATATAATGCTGATTGCGGTTTTCAGACGCTTTGTCGAGTCAGTGATAATTATAGTGCGTTTATGTAATAATCTGAACCGTGATAACAATGTTTAATACTGCGCAGTGACAGAAGTAATACGAGTAAGCTTACTTAATTTAGAAATAGGCTTACTTAATTATTGTTATTACCGGCACTGTAATTATTCGATTTTGTTTGGTGCCATCATAGCGTACAAATTGACAAATATATTGAACCCAGTAGTCTATTGAGTATGTTTTGCTAATCTAAAGTACGCGTAGAGACAAAACATCAGAGGGTTGATATTGTAATGAAGTTATTCTATGACGAGGCGTGAACGCATGCTCATGACCGTGCATCAAGGAATAGAACTATCTGTGTACTCACTGTTATTACGTAGGCTAGCTGTCACTCTATACCATCGGTGGCCGTGTTCTCATCCCAGCTGATGTTTAGATGACTAAAGTCAAATTTAATCAAATTTGCTGATTAATTAACATGACTTTGATTATGATTAATGATCGATTAAATTTTAATGACGTGATTATGATTATAATTAGGCTGAAAAAGTTAATTGATTAAATGATTGAATAATCCAGCTCTAGTTACAATGCCCCAATCACTTCAAAGCATCATTTTCATTCAAATTCAACTCATAACGAATGCACATGCAAATGTTGTGTACATAGATAGTGAGCCATAGACTATCATCAGGGATGTCTAAAAAATGTTTAAATATTTTTGAAAACAATGCAGCCAAAGTACAGGCTCAGAAAAATTCGTCTTACATCCTTAAAAGCAAAGTCCTTAGAAAACTGTGACCTATAAGAAAAAACGTGGATAAAAGGAACGCAGCTAAATAAGAGGAAACACATAAAATGAAAAAGACTCGCGAATGCAAGCAGCATTGCCCCTTTCGATGGCGATAGATAATCGCTGTCGGAGGAAGATGGCTGATCTGAAGTCACCATTGATGGCTTGCATCCTCCGCATCTCCACTGCAACTGGCTGGAATATGTGATTAGCAGCCAGGCTCGAATATTTTTCCCGCTTCTTGTCTTCTGCAAGATTAGCCACTAAGGATATGGTATACCAGCAGCGGTTTTAGAAAAGTAGAAGATGGCAAGTCGGTTTCGACAAGTAAAATCCCAAACGAGACTCATGCCTGAGCGCCACGGCAATAACTTTACACCATCCGGGCCAGAGATGATTAATAATTGTGGCAGAGAATGTTCACGGCGTCACCACTCTCCTGCCTGCGCACGCGCGTTTCTCTCGCCGTCATGCAATTGCGGCCGCATCGCAGTATCGCAGCTCGGTCGGATCAGCATATAATAATGAGAACAACGAGATAAAGTTCGAAACACAATGAGATAAAGTGCAGGATTGGGGTCTTCTTTTAATGCATATTTGCAAGAATCTCACTGCTCCACGAGAAAATGGTGAAAACCCCGGAAATCCGGGAATTCCCGAAAAACAACAAGCACTGAGCACGATTGAATACACTGAAATACATGACATTTTTTAGTTTTTAAATCAATGGTTAGAAATATTCAATATGGATTGATCTGTTTGTTGGTTGACAGGCCCTGTAGGAAATCATTGAGATATCTAAAAATGCTCAGAAATATTTTTTGAATAATAAACTGGTGAAGCCAACAATAAATATTTTAACAATGTAACGACAATCAGACTCAAGTTGTTATATGACTTTTAATATCATTACTTGCTTGACACTTCTTAAGTTATTGGTTAGGAAGAGTCAAGATAAATATTGATGTTAATTGCAAATTTAAATTTTGGCAATTAATTTCGATCTTCATTAGAGGATCATCGTCAGGCACAGAAGACATGCACAAAATTCAAAATTTACATTGCATAAAGGGTAATAAGGTTTTCATGAGTAAGAGATAAAGATGAGTAAGAGAAGATGAATTGAAATGTGAGAATGAGACAGATAGTATTGGCCTACATTTTACCAATGGCAAAGACAATAGAAGTTGACTGTGATCTGACTAAAAGGAAAAGAAAGAAGGATTAAAGAAGGAGGAAGAGGAAATGAAGCGAGAAATGTTTGACACTTGAGGAATGGGACGAACTAATGAATCAGCGCGTTGTTGAATTACATCTGAGTTATATGTAGCTTATCAATATAGTTCTAATTAAGTCACCTAATAAAGCAGACAGCTATGTATCCGGAATGAAGAGAAATGCACAGTTTATAAGCACATTCATTGCATCATACCTCTGAGTAGGTTATTCGAATATGCTTGATGATTTTATACAATGGCAATATTCCACACATTCCTTAAAAATTTATTTTCAATATCTTATGCAGATTATATGTGCTGATGTCGATGACAAAGCAAGTATAAATATATGCTGTAGATAATTTTCGGAAAACTTATAAAAATCGCAGGATATGAAAAATAAGATTGCAAATCACAGGAAGCAACCAAAAAAATCGCAGGCAGCATCAGGACTGCTTATCATACTAAATGCCTGCATTTATCCATTATAAAGACGGCACAAAATGCGAGCATTAACATCTCGTAATGGGCTAGATATGCATCGAAGATATATGGGTTAATATGGGTTAATGCCTAGTAAATTGAATTATTTCCTTGAAACACATAATAATTCTCATATATTTTCAGCTAATAATATGTTGGTGTACATTAAATAATAGGATATCTTCCTAAGATTATATATATTTTCAGTCAACATTTTGATAAATGAAGTGAAATTCGGATTCTGACATTTTGGAATCAGATGGAAAGCTATGAAATCCAAGAGGTTATCCAGAATTTCTTGAGATTTTGTCTTTCTCGTTGTTATTGTAGCCCCACCAAAGCCGTCCACCACTTTTCTTGTTGCTTGATCGTATAACAAAGAAATAACGTAATAAATGACAACTCATAAGAAATTCCTATCTAGCACATGTTAAAACGCGCACGCACAAAATGATTTCGCCAGCAGACTTGCGAGTGCGCAAAGATAAATGAACGGTGACAAATTTCCCCATGTGTAGCATGCAGCGTGAACCTTCTCGTCTAATTCACTTTCTCTGATCAGGGCGCTTTCCATCATTTCTTGCCATGCCAACCGGTTCGAGCATCGAAGGGTGATTAAGTAGGATGGGAGCTACTGACACTTTCTTCCTAAATGCGCACACAAAGGACTTAATATCATGGATTTGTAGATCTTGAAACGCTGAATACAAATATCAAATTCTCAAGTGCCACAGCCGGTCGCTTTCGGTTATAGGTAAGGTTGAAGGATTCCCCATAGAGTAGGTATATTAGGTAGAGTGGTAAATCCGCATTTATTAAATCCCCAATGTGTGTATACTTTCGATTTCATCAGAAGTCAGAAACGTTTATTTTTCGAAAATGAAAACACGTTGATTATCATGATGATTACAAATTATGGATGAATACAGATTATGATGCACATGACAATTTGTGATGATATCTATTTACAATTTCGAGAAAGAGACAATGAAATGCTAGCTGAGATGAAATAAAATATGAGTCACCCTGGAAGGAGAGGACCTGCAAATGTAATTCACCATTTGATACATCAATTTCTAATAATGGTCAGGAGATATTGGTTGAATAACATAAACGGCATAAAGAAGTTAGTGTTATATTTAAGCATCAAGATTGGTAAATTCCTTTCCTATTCGATTTGCAAAGTATAATCATAATTATTTATTGAACATGAGGTCCGGAGCAAAAAAAGAGTCTTATTTATCATCATTACATATTTTAAAATAAATAAAAGACTATCAAAGTTAAACTTACCCGTAATTCAGAGGAAAATCGCGCGTTATTTATCTTGCAAAATTGGACGTTGCTCCGGACCTCCTCGTTCAGCACGAAAATGATTTAGACTGATCGTCGATAATCTTTCTCAATACTATGCATGTAAATATCAATCACCTAACATGTAGGGCCTACCCTTCCGATTTCTGTATTGTTCTGATGTCATTGGCCATTCTGATGTATTTCGTTAACTTCAATAGATTGCCTACTTTTAGCTTCTGCATCATGTCATTTACTTCAATCAAACACTATTGGTAAAACAGATTGTAACTTCTTAATAAGTAAAGTTTTTGGAACCGAGTCAAATGCCTTTGATAAATCTATGAAGCAGAGATAGAGAGGTTGTTTGTAACTCTTACATATTTGGCTAATTTCTTTAATGATAAAGAATCCATCAACAGTGGAATTACCCTTTCGAAATCCTATCTGGCATTCGTGAATTATTTTATGATGATATAACAATTCATTCAATCGTTCATTTAAAATTTTCGTTATTATTTTTTCGACACTTGAACTCAAATTTATATGCCTGTAACTGGTTGCATCATTTTTCTTTCTAGATTTATAGATAGGAGTAACCCAATTTGTGGGTATTTCGTCATTTTCAATCATAATTTTGTTGAACAGATTTTGTAAAATGTGTATTGAATTGTCATTTATTTTAAACATTTCGTATACCAATTTATCTGGACCACTTGATTTACCGCTTTTCATCAATTTTATAGTTTGCTTTATTTCATTTTCTGTGATCATGTTATCTAAATGTTCATCGCAGTTTATTTCTTTAATTTCAATCTGATTATCAGTAGTCATGTTATAGGAATGATAACGGTCTACATTTAAAATTTGATTAACGAAATCTTGAGCAGATAGATTGCTTGTTATTACAGGTTTCTTGTTTTTGTTAATTAGCTTCCAATAGCTTTTTTGATCATTGGTCTCTTTAGCAATGACAAGTTTATCTATATTATCACTTTTTATCTTTCTTTTTTCTTTCCTAATTTCTGTTTGTAGTTGTCTCTTGGAAACTAGTAAATTTTTCAAATTGTTATCAGATTGATTCTGCTTGAAAATAATAACATTTTTCCTATGTAAATTTCTAAGTTTTGTTATTTTTCCTGAGTATTTTGATTTCTTAATTCTATTTACAGGAATAGTAGATTCATCTTTTATTTGTAAAAGCTCTGTATATATATCATTGCAATTCATCAATTGAGCGTCAGTTTTATTCGATAGAGCCTCACAATTTCTTTGGAATATAGTATCATCAAAGTTTGCATTACTTCCGTGGGTCCATTTATAAGGAAATATTACAGTGTTGGAAAGGAATTTGCTTCGGTTCCTTATTTTCCTTTTGCACATTATTTGTTGTTAATTTTAGAGTTATTTCTATCGGTGAGTGGTCAGTATATTAGACAGGGTGACTGATTTTCAACCTATCCAATAATGTCAAAATTTATTCCGATAATATGAAATAATCTATCATAGATTTTTTTACTGTATTATCTTGAACACAATGAAAAGTACACATACCCTTGGATTCCTCTATCTCAAATCTACCTTTTGCTATGATCAATTTACAATTGTAGTTTCATTGAAAAATGTTATTATATCACGACCATAATTATTTAATGTTGTATCAGCAGATACTCTTTTTGGAAAACCGAAGTGTAGGTTGTCATTTTCTAGTCCAATTCGTCCATTCAAATCTCCGATAAGGAATATATTTTCCATATTGTATTGGAGGACATAATTCTTAACGATTTGAAAAAACCGTTTATCTTTATATCTTGATTCTTTGTTATCTCTGTAGCCGATAATTAGGTAAATATCTTTAAAACAACGAAATTTAGTACTTGATATCTTTTCGATCATGACTGTGCCTTTATAATTCACAACATTTTCAAATTTTAGATTGGTTAAACTATCTTTGAAGAATATTGATATTCCTTTTATGTTTCTACCAAGTTTGCATTCTTTTTTTCCTATTGAGTGGTGACCTTCATAATTTTTGATAATGGGAAAGTTATCAATATTTTTCAAATCAGTTTCACAGAAGCAAATTATATCAGCATTTTCCATATCATTGATTAAGTCAGAATTTAAAATCTTATCATCATTGAGTCCGTTTATGTTGACATACTTAATATTCAAATATTCAGTGAGTTTGTCTTCATCCTCTCCTTCCATTGGCGTGCTAAACGAAAGGTCTTATAGGTGATCGCTGTCGTGTTTCAGTTCGATGATGTAGTATGCGTGTTGGTGTGTAGTGTTGTATGTGTGCGTTGTTTTTCCCGGTCCTCGTTACTCTGAATCGTTCTTCTTCCTCTGCTATTATTTGTCTTTCGTTGTTGCATCTGTCAACTTCTCTACGGTTATCGTATTGTTCATGTCGATCTTCGTATCTTCCATGACGCCTATCATCGTATCTTCTTCTTCGCTCATCCTGTCCATATCGTTCGTTCCGGTTGTGGCTCCCGTTTCTGTCATAATATCCACTATTATTTAAATTTCGTCTCTGTCTGTTCCAGCAGTTTCTGATGTGATGTCCCGGCTTCCTGCAGAAATAACATATCATTCTTCTGTCATTGTGATGATGTCTTAGTCGCCATTGTAGATGCTGTTGTTGTTGCTGCTGTCGTTCCTATTGCTGTTGTATTGTTCTTCTAAATTCGCTGTTTCTCTGTATTTCCGCTTCAATTTTTTTCATGTTTTCAGATATCTTTCTAATTTCTTTGAACATTTGTCTTACATATAACACTTCTTTTAGTTCTTCATCATCTGTTTCTCTCTCATTGTCACTGTCACTTTCACTTTCGTGGTGGATTTTCTTTTTTCATTTTCATGTCTTCTCATTTTTGTATACATGCAGTGTATGTACTTCTTTTATTTCTTGATGCTGTTTTTGTAATTCGCTTTCCAATCCATTGATCCTTGCTTGTAATTCCAAAGCCTCTTGTTCTTTCTTTCGAATTTCGTTTTCATATGCATCGATGGATTTCAGTAAATCTTTTTTTGTTTTTTCGTAAAGTTTGATTTTTTGTTGATCTTCTGTTTCGTGTGTTTGTGTGTGACTGCTTCGTGTTCTGTTTTTTGTGTAGTCGTGTATGTTTTGTATGTCTGTAGGATGCAGTTTGATTATGCAGGTCTTACAAATAAATTTTCTTTTACTATGGCGAAAGTATTTTACAATTTCATCATAGTCAGGAAGCTCAATACATGAAACGTAAATGATGAGATCACAACGGTCGCATTTTAAGTGAATATCAGTTTCTGATACTTGCGTGGTACAGTTTTTACACGTCCCGATATTTGCTGTGGGTGAATTGAGTTCAATTGCGCCGTCATCCATGTTCCTGTATGATGGAATTGTGTCTGCATGAGCCATTTCTGTGATTCAGAGGAAAATCACGCGCTTTTAATGTTGCAAAAGTGCACGTTGCTCCGAACCTCCTCGTTCAGCACGAAAATGATTTTATTTTTATTTTTATTTATTTATTGAGGTAAGGCAGCAGAAATGCTGATATACAAGACAATGAAGCAAAAAGACAGTGCATAATGTTAGAGTGAACGGAAGTACGAGAGTAGTCTGCGATTGAATACACACGGATCAGATATGCCGCACAATGAGAGGGGGAGACTGTTCCAGAGAGAGATGGCAGATGGCAAGAATGATCTTTCGTACTGATGAGATGATCGAGGACCAACAAGAATAACAAACATTAGGTGATGTGACGATGAAGCTAGTCTTGATGAGCGTGAAAAAGAAATTTGCTCAAGTTCGATGGACTCTAGAATTAGCTGAGGTGACAATCCATGCACGATTCGATGAAAAAATTTGATCTGTGAGATCATGCGACGAAAGTGAAGACAAGATAACGCATATTGAAAATCAGGTTGAACTCCGATAAAGGCAACAGATCGTCGTTGAAGGTGATCAATCTTATTGATAAAGATCTGATTGATTGGCGTGATAATCGCAGAACCATACTCCAAACCCGAACGTATGACTGCTTTATAAATGTTGAGTTTAGCACGCATTGAAAGCCTGTATCCATTTTGCTACAAAATTCCCAGTTTCATGTACGCCTGCTTCAGTTTATTGGTGATGTGAGGTGACCATGAAAGATCAGAGGAAATGCAAAACCTAGAGTCTTGATAAAACTTTTAGAAGTAAGTGTGCTGTCTTGAAATTCCATAGAATGCTCGATAAAGCATCTGCTTGGGCGCCGAGTGACCAAATATTGAGACTTAGATGAGGAAAATTCCATCTGCCAAAACGAAGCCCATTCAGAAACTCTTACTAGAGTATTACGAACATTGCAAGAATCTGTAGAATACACAGTGATATCGTCAGCAAAGAGAAGCAAATTGCAATCAGACACAACGTCAGGTAAATCGTTCATAAACAGTAAAAATAGAATTGGCCCGAGGACGCTTCCCTGAGGCACACCAGATGATAGTGTACCGAGAGATGATGATGCTCCATTGACCACTGACCATTGACTACATATTGACGACGATTTTGGAGATAAGCTTCAATGCAATTTAATAGCTTTCCAGTTAAGTCATATGCCCGACACTTTGATATCAGACCATTATGCCAGACTCGCAAAAAAGCGGAAACTAGGTCCAAAGAAACAACATGGGTTGGATTTAAACGCTCGAGTGATAAGTTACAGTCATTCATCAACAGAAAAATAGGGTGGATAGTGGAGTGACCGTTACGAAATCCGAATTGCCTCTTTCATAATATGCTACATTCATTAAGATACTTGCTAATGTATGAGACAACAATCCTTTCCATAATTTTTGAAATTATGCAGAGCAAGCTGATGGGACGGTAGTTGGAAGGGGAACTTTTATTCCCTTTTTTGTGAATCGGAACGACTTGAGCAGTACGCCACTGAAGTGGGACGAATCCCGATTCAAAAAACTTGCGAAACAATTGTGCAAGTGGAAGGCATACATAGCGTGATACTTGCTTCAGGACAATGGCTGGGATACCATCAGGACCAGTAGCCGTATTAGATTTTTAAAGAATCAATGAAAAAGCAGACTTCATCTTCAGAAAAGGAGACGCTTTCAAGAAACGAGTTAGATCGAGACGGTAAGACTGGTGCATCCCTAACTGGTTCAGAAATTTCAGACTGGCTCAGGAAATATTGATTCAAAGTTTCAGCAACGGTGGAAGGACAAAAAGTAGGGGTACCCTCAACGATCAAAGTTGAAATACGTGAAATTTTCCTGCGATTCAAGATTGAGTTGACAAATTTCCACCAATTTCTGTTATCAGCATTTTCGACTGAAACTGCCAACTGATTGGAATAGGCTAACTTGGCTCGTCGCGTTGCGGCGTTCAGCTTATTTCGTGTTGATTTGTAATTCATGAGATCAGATGGGTTACCCACAGAATTAAATATTTTGTTTATCTGCTTCGGTTTGCTAGAAGTGTGATTAATACGAAACGGACGGCACATTGAGGAACCTATTAGGTGGGCAAAAAGGAATTCCTAATACCTTACAGAGATAGGAAAAAAGTCGTGCGTCGCTTGCGGATTAATGTGAGTTCCAGCAAAGTGCTTCGATTGCCAAAATTCCTTTAGATTCGAAGAATTCAGATCATTGCCCACAAGTTTTCTCCATAATGTTGACCCTTCCGATCATTATTAAAGAAAGTAGCAGGCGTACGAAAATTAGTTCACTTGATGATCCTCTCCTCGGCAATGCTCACTGTATAGTGCATACATTGAATCGAAGCCACACATCGATGTGTGTTTTGGTGTGTGCGAAGTGATAGCACAGCACGCACGCATCTCTCACTGGCTCTGGTGTCCTTTGCTGACAGCTTATTGTTTGCCATTTCCAATAGCAAGCGATACACGAATTATCAATTCGAGAAGGAGCAAGTTGTGTGATGTGATGTGCCATTTCGATATTAAGGTTACATACATTTCTTCCTTTCTAGGAAACCGAAGCGCGCGCAGATGAATCTAATTCTGTGCGGTTACCACTCGATTTCCATTTTCTCCACAGGGTACGCTTTTCTTTTGACAGACTATAGCAAGAAGCGTCGAACCACGATTTATTTCGTTTACCATGTCGCATGTAAGTGGGAATGTTATTTTCCAACGCTATGGTAATAATATTGGCAAATAATTTCCAACACAATTCGAGTTCATCAAGTTGTAGAATTTTGTTCCAGTCAGCTGAATTCAAATCATTGATTAAACCATTCCAATTAGCCCTTTTATAATTCCAAAATTTGAGAGTGTAATGATGCTCTTCTGGTAATGCAATTCTAATATCAATTGTTACTACACAATGATCACTGGAGCCAATTGGAGGCTCAGTGCCCAGATACGAAAATAAATCACAGTCATCAACCAAAGCCACATCGAGAAGATTTGAAGTCAGAATCTCGTTACTCTGGTTAACTAAGTAACGTGTGGGATCAGATACGATCTGGTTTAAACTAAACTGAAGGGCGAAGTCAAATCCGGCTACACCCGAAGGAGATCGATGCGATGTATAAGGAATCCATTCATGATTATGCATATTCAAATCACCAACGATGCAGAAGTTAGACTTAGAGAAGCGTCTGGACAATGCATCAAGATCACAGTTCAGCTGATCAAAAATGTCGACACAATTTTGGTTGGCGTTATAGCATCCAGCGAGAACAACTGAAATTGAATCGAACTGCAATTGCAGCCACAAAATTTCGAAATTTATTTTCAGAGTAGAAGAAATTAGCAAGTATGGGATAGATTGATGGACATAGACAGCCGTACCACCACCATGAGATGGACGATCAACTCGATAGCTTTCATACTTATCAAGACAAAAGGCAAGCTCATCAGTGTATTCTGGATTAATAAAAGTCTCATTGATGACTACCACCGCAGGAAGAGCAGATTCCACTCGGAGCTTAAGAAAGTCAAAATTAGAAAATAGGCCCCTAATATTGGTAACCCACATAATTGGAGCATAGCCGCAGGATTCAGAATAGCTCGGATCAGTAGCATCAATGTCTCTCAATGGGGCATTGACTGGTAGAGAGCAATTAATGGTATCATGCGAGTGGAAGAGTAACAATGTTTTGGAGACGTAACTCATAGAATGAAAATAATGAACTTTGAGAAAAGAAACATAACTGTTCAAAGTAGAAGAAATGCACATTGCGCGATCATTTTTTAATTTCTCAAGTTGTCAGAATAACTGATTACGTACATCTAACTCGTCTATGACAATGTTATTCAAGTACAGCTTGGAAGACCGGATGTAAATCTTTTCGTCATTGCTGTGAGTCGTTCGCAAAGACTTCATCCTATCTCGTAGTCGTTTTTCTTCTCTTCTCATTAGAAAACTAGAATCCTTGTTAATATAAACCTTGCCGATACCATTGCCATTGAGCAATTTCTGATTGAACAGTAGAGCGTTGCGGTCAGCGGAGTTACGAAATCGGACCAATAAAGGCCTATTCCTACTTGCATGAATGCGACCAAGACGATTAGTGTGTTCAATGATATCCAGGGCACTATCTTTTGCTCCGAACGCCCGCAAGTACTCAACTTTACTAATGTCGTCATCAAGAATATTTCCATCAATATCGACACTGGTCTCCGGAATACCTGTTATAACCAAGTTATTATATCTTTTTTCTGATTCTACTTTTTCAATATAATTCTGTTGCTGTGTTATAATATTTTTCATTTCATTCATATCCGCGTCTGCACGGATGAGACTAGTTTTAATGTCCGCAACAGTTTTCTCCAAACCGTCAACCCTCGACATAATACAGTTGATTCTCGAGACTAATCGCTCCTCGACACTCGTCAACAGCGACTTCAATACACCAACCGAGATCTTATCATCTTCATCTGTTCTATTGTCAGTGTAAGAGATCGCATCTTTCAAAGCATTGAACAATTGCGCCTTTGTTAGCTTATTCAGCTGGGTGACTGACAGCTTGCGGACAGTCGAGAAATCCAGATTATCATTCGGACCAGACATGCTACGAGACTTCCAAAGTTTCTATACAAACTGAGTAGTGTTCACACCAATCAGGCGGACAAGGTAGGTCTAACAACACAGTCTTCGATCAGCTGATTTCAACACAGATGAATTACGTACAATTAAGACAATAACCAGATGCCGGTTCTGTGGGCACAGGAGAAGAGAACACGCGGCACAACAGAGCGGAATAATGGAACCACTGGCGCGTAGAATGACGTAGATCGAAGACACACTAGATATCCACTAAATCAATGGAAGTAAGCCAATGAGAATCGACGATAGGAAAAAACGATGAATATTCCCGTAAGAGCGCAAATTAAACTCAAATTTTTGGGCGCAAATATCCAAGAACACGTAGACAATAAGATCAGTACCAATATGGCCAAGAAAGACCACCAAAATCTCGAATTTGACCAGCAATAATAAATAGTTACAAATTAGTGGCGACACAGACACAAGCGCACGACCGTTCACGTTGCGGTGAATTTTGATGAAATGATGAAAAAAATGATCCTCATCAAATGAACACATGAGGGGGATATAGTTGGTATTGTCACCAAATGTGAGATATGCACATTTTTGCAGTTTTGAAGAAATTACAACGGAATTGACTGATCATGATGCTATTATTTTACAGATTCTCAGTGTCATGACAGCCTTGGAGATTTAATGTTAACTAAATTAGCAATTCGATGGGTTCCTATTACACCGTAAATCGCTGGATACGAAAATTACATACAAACATAGACCAAATTCACATACAATTTGAAACTAACATTTGATACCAGATTCTTGCATGTTTACAGAGATCTGGTATGTTTTTCATACGAAACCTCACTTACTTTCGCATGTGATTGGTATGTAGCGCTACGAACTATTCTATCTGTGATTGGCTGTTTTACGATGAAATACGAGTTGTTGGTATCTATTATATACGAGGCCCTACGCAAATTCGTCCTCATTCATTTGTATGTAGAGTTTTAAGTCAACAAGCAAAAAATTGTATGTATTATATACTACTGTCAAATAACTTTTTTTTCAATAATATCAGTCGTGAATACTTCTTTTTGATAGTGTGGTATTTAGCTACATTAGATTTATTTTGAAAATTATGCTGTATGTCATCGTTGCTACTTGTCTAGTCACATTTACAGGACTCGTTTTGGTTAGCTCTACTTAAGAAACTAACTTGAATAACGTCATTTCAATAAAACGATATCTTTTGTGCAACCATGTTGACTTATATATCTCAAACATAACTATTTTTGCGGTTATGAATTATAATGTGTTTTTGTTTCTGATTGATAATATGCTTAATTCCAATATTACATAATCCTTAATTGTTGATGGTTGAATACTTATTGATTATTTATGAAATGCCTTACTTACAAAACAGTAGTAAGTACCATGTAACATTGGTGTGATCTTTATTGACAAAAGGCATTAAATCATACGAAAAGCACACAAGTAGATACAAAAATGTACCAAAAAGATATCTTGGTATGCATCCTTCGTATGTGGTTGGTATCAAGCGATTTACAGTGTACTTATATGCTCAACCTCAAGAGTATTTTCTTAAGCGTGATCATATATATATCAAAAGCAACCAGCCACTGGTAGTGCAAAATAACTTAATCAAAGACAATGATTTCAATTAACTTTAAAAGATGTCAATAGGTCCACATCACTATTCAGATTCAAGAAATGAAACATGAATTCTGTGAATCATAAAATCATGCTGATGAAAATTGAATTAAAACCTTGAAATTTCAGCCACGAAAGCACGAATAATATCGCAACTTTTTCATGAAGAATTTCAATATAATACAATTCATGAAATTCCCTTGAAAATCAGCTTAATTTTCGCTTAGTTAGGTTGCTTATTATCAAATATCCATTCCTTTTGATATCCAATTTGTTTCATTCTACTTATATAGGGGCGTCATCTCGGTAGTATATAAATTGGCAAAATTTTTGCATGTAAAAATAACAGTGGCGTCCTTTCCGTACCTGCGAGGCCTTCGGCGCATCCTCAAAAATTATTTACCAACATTTATGAAGAAGAAGTGTCATTATTCATTTAAATTCTATAAGCTTCTCGTGATAGTTGTGCACAGCTTTCCGTCTCAAAATCAGACGCTCAACCTCAAGAGTGAACAATTTTGCAGCACGTGCTTGAATCACAACTGCTTTCTTCGAACAATTGGACACACAAGCTAGTCGTGTGTTCAGACGGAGCACTGATGTTCAGACAGCGAAAGAGAGTTGTGTGCGTGTGAGGCAGTAAGCTCACGCGCCAGCGCCAATATTGGCTTTCCCAATAGACAGAATGCTTTGCCTTCTCCAATTTTTGCAATGAAATTCTACACAATTCTTAATCGAGGCGCGGTGCCTAAATATAGCAAGGGAAGCGCAACCCAATTGTTCCTAACTTCGCTTAGTGTGAGAGAGGTCACTACGTCAACAGTAGCAGATGGCTGACGTTCAGACAAGACTGTGATCAGATGATTAGCGTTCTCCTATGAATGCAGAGTAATGCATCTGACTTGAACACCCAGATTCGGTAGAATTCCATAATTTGTTTTTGCGTGATTGATGTGACGCTATGTTTAGTACCGCAGATGAGATCATAACCACGCCTTTCGTCCCAAGGGAATATACTGAAAAGATGACAGTCGTCAAGCAAGGTAGGCCAACACCTGATATAAAAATTGAAGGCACTGACAGAGATAGAAATAAGAAATACACAAGACATTTTAATGCATCAAAATTTCAAACATGCGAGTGGCTGACCGGCCGTGAGAAACACAAGAAACTGTTGACCTGCCATCTTTTTTTCTCGAGAAAATGTGGTCTGGACTGAGAGGGGATATAGTGATCTCAGCTCCTTGAGTAAGGCGGATAAGCGACATGAGCAATCACTTCTTATGTGCACTTTTACTTGACCTTAAAAAAGGTTCGGAAAATTGTTATTAAAAATTCAGCTTTTATGAAAATTAATGTTGCAACATAAAAAGTCTAGTATAGAAATAGTATTCCAATGCCGAGTGAAGGCCTATTGTCAGGGAGCACGCGACGCCACTGAAAAATATACACTACCCCCTACTCTATGGGGATTCCCATTGGAATCCAATGGTAAAATTCGAGAAAATTCGTGCATTTTCTTTTGCAGAAAAAAACTACTTATCAGAGTGCCATGCCATTTGAAACATGATTGAGTTCAGAACATCAACTTCGATGTAAAAGTTCAAGGGAGTCACATGACTCAGTATTTGATGTCTGAGAGCCTCTACAAAATGAGTAAAATCGCCAAAATTAAGTCAAAATATGAAATTCACTCATTTTGTAATGGCTCTCAGACATCAAATGCTGAATCAGGTGACATGGCTAAAAGCGCCTTCTGAATAATTTAATTTGAATAATTTCATCGAATTGCTTTCTTGAAGCCGATTTAAACTAGATTCTCTGTGATGATGCATTGACAGGAGGATCAGTCTGTAGTTCTTCGTGAGGATCAACTCGTATTTTCCATGCGTCTAGAGCCTCTTGAACACAGGTCATCTCTTTAGCAAGGGAATCGTCAATAATTGCATCGGGATGTCTATGAATAATATGATATCATAGAAGTAGATAATAGTAAACTTTTTATGCTATAGGACTTTCTATGGTATTGTTAATTTCTATGCATAGAAATTAACAATACCATAGAAAGTCATAGAATGGAAATTGCATGAAAATTATGGCACACGCCGGGGGAACTTAGTTGGGGCAAAAAGCAAATTTTGCGAGCTGACTTTCTTGTTTTCTGGTTGGCATCTTCAATTATCAAGTCAATTTGTGATCTGGATTATTGTTACCCCTTGTCCAAAGATCATGTACACAAAAGCAATAGTGAATTTACAAAATAGTGCAGCAACAGGATGACAAAGAAGGAAATCCTTTAAAACGTTCTGTATGGTCATCATTTTGAAATATCGCTCCTATAATCAATCAAGAGTATAATCAGACACATATGCAACTTGTAATGTCGATTTACAGAGCATGCATTAGTCCAGCTTGAAATCAGAGGCCAAGAAATCTTACAGTATTCATTTTACTTTGAAGGATTCCCCTGTTCATTATATTTGAACAATTTTCAAAACCTTTGCATGCTTTCGAATATGAGCCTTCAAAATATCATCACACTATGTCATATAAATCATTTAGTGATTAGTTGAAAAGTTCCAACGACATTTCATTTATTTGATAAATGTCTGTCGCTAAAGAAGCTTTCGATGTGTTTATTTCAGAAGAGTGCTAGGTTTCTTGACCGTTAGAAGGAGAAATTATCCAATACTTAGAATTTTTATCTTTGAATTCTTGAAATGTTCTTACAATCAGTACACCGACTACTTTCGATATGACTCTGTGGACCAAATTTCAATTCGTATTCCAGTGTTGAAAAATTGCAGAATAGTTGTTAATCACTGCTACAAATAGACACAGTATATTAATCCATGGAAAAGTAGGCTATTTCATATGAAACAATGCCACCATCTCACTTAAAATTCTCTTCATGAAGATCCTGCAATTTGCTATGATATAATGTTTTAGATCGAATATGATCTAGAAACCATAGATTTTTCATGTGCCATCATTGTACATAGGCAAGATATCAAACTTCCATTCTAGTGTACTATTATCTACTTCTATGTTTCTATGCATGATATAGAACTCGGGAGACACAACTCCCAAAGAAATATATCGGGTTCTCCAATTAAATACCAGCATCATAGAAATTAACAATGCCATAGAAAGTCCATTTCTATTACCAACATTATCTACTTGTATTTCTAAATCTATGGTCCAATAATACAGGAATAATGACATTTTGTACATTGCGGCCTGCTGTCAGCAGGCAGCAATGGCATTACCCGGCCTTCATTTTTCAATACTTATAACATAGAAGTCATTGCTATGATCATGGACTTTTAAATTGTGTTAGAGAATGTCTGTCTTATTTCCCATGTAAATATCCTATCAAATATATTTTCCTTTTTTGTAAGAATACCTTTACCTTAAGAAATATATTTACCAAAGACATGAATATGCACGCAAAATAGCAGTAATTGTACTCCTAGATATCATTGCACTGCACATGTTAAGAAATCTAGGAATCAATGAGTAACGATATAGGCCTATTAAATGCATGTAAAAATAGCGATAATAATATTATATCTATAATGTTATAATAGTATATAATTTTATATGATCTATATTTAATAATCTATATAATTATAATACTATAATAATATCATCGCTATTTTTACATGAATTTACATCATTACTAATCGATTCCTAGATTTTTTAACATGTGCAGTGCAACGATATCCAGGAGTAGGCTACAATTATAAGATGAACAATTCATCTTAATAAGATGAAATAACATAAACGATGGACTTCTAAATAATTTGATTGTGATCATATGATTTAATTCAACTTCGTCTACCTGTTTATTTTTAGCCTTTTATTTAGAAGTCCATGCAGAAAACAAATCATCTTTAATATCATAAATGAAAAGTTCATCTCAAGAGATGAGCCATCAGAGTTATGTACACTTATTCTTTTTGGAGCAATTTTCAATTCTTTGCAGAAATCTTTTAGATCATTCAAAGTGGTGGGTCCGCCGACAGATTGTTCAATAGTATTCGTTGTTACAGTATCCGTAATTGTTTTATTGTGTTGTTGCATTCTATGTTTGAGTTATTCACTTGATTAGATAACACATTCGAAGCTAATCGCATTCTTTTGTCCGATACCTCATCGTATACGTCAATACATTCACTACGATGGCCGGATATTTTCTTAGCTAGTTTCTTGTCTCCTGTTTTCTCAATAATTCTTGTAACTGCTGTTCGTCTTCCACTATGCACTGTAAATCGCTGGATACGAAAATTACATACAAACACATACCAAGTTTACATACAATTTGAAACCAACATTTGATACGAGATTCTGGTATATATAAAGAAATCTGGTATGTTTTTCATACGAATGGCCATTTACTTTCGTATGTGATTGGTATGTAAACGATACGAACTATGCTAACTGTGATTGGCTGTTTTACGTTGAAATACGAATTCTTGGTATGTTTTATATACGAGACCCGATGCAAATTGGTATGTGTTTCGTATGTCTTTCGTATGAATAGCTTTATGTCATATGGCAAAAAATATGTTATACTACATACTACTTACAAATAACTTTTTTCCAGTAATACCAGCCGTGAATATTTCTTTGTGAAAGTGTGGTATATAACTAGATTAGATTTGTTGTGGAATTAAAGCCGCATGTCATCTTTGCTGCTTGTCTTGTGGCATTCACAAAACTCATAATTAGCTCATTTCCATGAACTAAATTGATGAACATCATTTCAATAAAACGATACCTTTTCAGCAACCATGTTGACTTATATATCTCAAACATAACTATTTTTGCGTTCATGAATTATAATGTGTCTTTATTTTGGATTGATAATATGCTTAGTTCCAAAATTACATAATGCATAATTGTTGATGGTCAAATACTTATTGATTATTTATGAAATGCCTTAGACTTACATGTATTAAAATCGAATTCAGTATTGTTAGTTTGACTATAAAATGTCATTATCTCACTACTTACAAAGCAGTAGTAGCATTAGTGTGATCTTTATTGACAAAAAGCCTTAAATCAACATACTTTGGACATGATTGATGCTTTCTTTTAACATTGTGCTGGTATGGCTGTAGTATGTAAAGCATACCACACTTGAAATAACATGCGAAAAGCATACAAATATATACCAAGATCATACAGAAATATACCAAAAAAATATTTTGGTATGCATCCTTCGTATGTGATTGGTATTGAGCGATTTACAGTGTGGTTGGTGTAATTTCCGTCAAATCCAGCCGCTTCCATGAGTGATCGAATAGTCAAAGACAATGTATTGTGACCCATGGGTATGGGATCATACCATTTGGTAGCTGTGTGGTGCGGATGTGGTTGCAGAAGTAAGGCTTGTGTATTGCATGTAGCTGGTCTGAGATTTATCATTTTCTTATAAAGTCATATCACACAACGATTGGTATTTTCTGACGGCCAGATTCTCACAGATTTTGGTTCGATGTGATGATGCTTTAGGCCATGATTGTTGGTTTTTGATGTGTTTTTATAATACTCCAAGATTTCAATGTTTGTTTTGTACTGAACAAGATTTAGATTGCCATTTTCTCCATATGATAATTGTCGTTAATTCAGCTCCTCCTCTTAATCCACAATGCTTTGAAAGCAAATAAAGCAAAGTGCGATTCAGCTTCTTCGGATTATCGTCAACAAGATAAAATCTGTTCCTTAGATCTTCCTCCTGTTCTTCTGTTATAGATACCGCTATTTTCGGCTGTTCATCGTTTCCTTCCTTAGCGGTTTCGAGCATCTTCAAAGTCGGAGTCCGTAAATATATTCCAGTTTTTCTTTTCTTTTTTGCGAAGCCAATAATTTATACCGTTAGTAAGTTGTCTTAAAGACTCGCTCGGATACTTCAAACCATTTCTTTTTCGCACTTCAAACACAAAAAAACTTCAATGCCGAATTAAGATTGACTTTTGTTACATCTTTGAGAGACGAATGTCCATTCTCAGATAGAAACATCAAGGCTTCTGAATTACTTGCCAAAATGTGTTCGTTTCGTTCTCGGACCCACTGGTTGAAGGTTCCACATGCCCATTTAGCATTGCTTAATGTTTTTTGTGGAGTTTGTTTTTCTATTCTTAAATCAATATCAGAGATGGAGGATGGTAACTCATTTCGTGATGTCCTTGATTGTTCATTTTCTAAGTTGAGCAGTGTAAATATTGAGGATGATTGCCACTGTTGGACTACCAGGTGAAAAATGAACTAGCGGCCCACTGGGGGTCCCCCGCGGCTCTGGCTGAATTCCTGGGGCCAAATAAAAATTGGGCAAATGGGCTAAATTTCTACTTTTATCATCTTGCTTTGGCTCACTTTTGTAGGTGACTTGGCAAAAGTCCAAAAAAACAATTTTTGAAGTGAGGGCCATCCCCCGGAATATGGACACTTCCATGGGGCCGCCACGGGCCCGCTAGAGCCAACTTCAAATCCTTGAAAGCATGCACTCTACCATGTTTTTCCACATTTTATTTGTTTGTGTACAACTATTCTTCATCACACTTCATTATTCAAATGAGAGAAATTAATAAAATGTGGCTTAATAAGTGAGGGTTGGCCCCCGGTTGTGCGAAACTTTGATGAAAGTGGCGACTGGCCCCCAGTTTTCGGAAACTTTGCTGAAAGTGACGACTGGCCCCTGACTACTAGAAACTTCGTGAACCGTCTCCATAAATTTTGACAGATCATGCTGTTTAGCAATTTCTGTGCTCATTTCCTCTCTGATCCTTTGACTAATATCCAAACAGACAAGCTGTCACCATGTTTATATTCACATCACAACAATCATTGATATCTCTACCCAAAGAAATGCAATGATTTTAGCATTACACCAAAATTTGAAAACGGGATTAATTTAATTGCATGCATGGATGCTAACATACAAGCTATAGATCTCTCAGGAGTCATCCTCACAAACATTCATCACCTTTATATTTGCATTTTTGTGTAATTTTATGACATTTAATTGCCCATTTCAGGTAACCAGCTTCTATGTATACGGAAGTTTTGCTGCTCCTTCAAATTGATCAACTGCATCTTGTCATTGATGCTGGAACAAACAGTGTAGAGTTTTCATGCTTATATCCTGCTGTTGATGTGTGTATAGTTTTGTGGCTAAACTTGAAACACTGATTATAGAACTTAAGTATTGATATTCTATTGGAACAAAAACGTCTCCAGCAAATGAAAGTGAGAATTCCTCTCATCTTTTCTTGCATTAGTTGTTCTGATATGTCGAAATGGGATTTTATCGCCAGACATGACATAACCCACGTGAAAAACAGCTGACTTTTGCTTGGACTCGGAAATTTAAAATAGTCATTGCATTTTAATTGCATGATTCAAACAAAATAATATATTTACGTTAACATGCATTTTGCTTAACTACACGTAATAATGACAACAATAATGACAATAATGGTAGCAGTGACAACAAGAATGATGATATTGACAATAATGATTACATCCATTCTGTTTCACAAAAAATCAGAGCGCATTTACAGAAACTTCGCGAGTATTCTACCTCACGGTGAAACCTCATTTGATTTCTGGTCCAACGCTTTATTCAATCGGTCAATGCAGCAAATTCACTAAGTTCTTGCAAAGCAATGATAGTCAATAGCAGGAAGTTGATTGCATGCAGACAAATTTACTTTCCTATGTATTTCCTATCTCTTTCACCAATACAGTATCTTGCTTGCCATTTTTGTCAATCATGCCACATTTCTTCCTTCTGCTAGACTCGATTTACAATAGACTATCAATGCTCCTTTTGAAAATTCGTGGTTGTGTTGTTTATTCATTTCACCAGAAAAATGAGCATATTTGCCTGTCAACTGTATCTAATCTGCATGTTATCCACTTAGCGAAGTGAGATTTCCTACATATCGATAGTAGTAAGAAAACGGCGAACACTCGACCGGCGCCCCCCCCTCTGGAACGGCAGAGTGTCGTGGTCGGCCGCCGTGGTGCTTCGGGTCTGACTCCCCCCCCCCTCTGGAACGACAGAGTGTCGTGGTGGTCTTGGGCGACCGCCAGGTTTTGTCTTGAGGCTATAGTGTGTGATGTTTTTCGTGCAATCTGCTGAATGTTGGGTTGTAAAATGGGTTGTTTCGAGTGGAAGGAGTGCTCGGATGTGAAAACGGAGGCCAGATTCGGATTCAACGGGAAATTCTGCATCGGTAGGGTGAGTTTCAAGTCAATCGGAGAGAAAAAATTTTCGCTGACGTCCCCCCCCCCGACACCGACCTTCCAACTTTGCTTCTAGTGGACGGATTTAGTCGTGCCATAGCTCGTTTGAAAGCTAAGAGTGAGACAAATTCACTGAAAGAATCGGCTTGTTCCTATCTGTCTTCGTTGAGATGTGAGACGCCATTTAAGATTTTGGGACATTGGCGAAAAACGACAGAGTTAGAATTTGGGACGTTTTGGGCTCTAGCTTCAAAACGAAGCATCGGATTGGAAAACGGATTTCAGATTTGGAATCAGCGTGAAATTCTCTATCTGTATGGTGAGTTTCAAGGCAATCGGCGAGAAAAAATTTTCAACATTTTTCGAAAAAACGACAGAGTTAGAATTTGGGACGTTTTGGTGTGTAGCGCCCAAACGAAGCATCGGATGAGAAAACGGAGGCCGGATTCGGATTCAGCGTGAAATTCTGCATCGGTATGGTGAATTTGAACGCCATCGGAGAGAAAAATTTTCGCTGACGTCCCCCCCCTCTGGACAGCTAGCTTCAATCTTGGCTTCCAGTGGACGGATTTTGTCGTGCCATAGCTCGTTTGAAAGCTAAGAGTGAGACAAATTCAGTGAAAGAAACGGCTTGTTCATATCTGTCTTCGTTCAAAAGTTAGAGCGGTTACAAAATTTTAGGTCGGAGCTCGCTCACCTGAAAAAATCCTAAGTGTCAGAGTGACTTTGTATGGGTAAAATTTTGAAAATTTTCCAAAGTGTGGAATTTCGACCTGGGACCGTCACCAAAACATTTTTCATCAAATTTCACTGACCTCCCCCCCCTCTGGACAGCTAGCTTCAATCTTGGCTTCCAGTGGACGGATTTTGTCGTGCAATAGCTCGTTTGAAAGCTAAGAGTGAGACAAATTCAGTGAAAGAAACGGCTTGTTCATATCTGTCTTCGTTTAGATGTGAGACGCCATAAGATTTTGGGACATTGGCGAAAAACGACAGAGTTAGAATTTGGGACGTTTTGGGCTATAGCGCCAAAACGAAGGCTCGGATGGGTAAACGGATTTCAGATTTGGAATCAGCTTGATGTTATTGTCCAATGAGGATCATCATCCAATGAGAATCAAGCATTTCTTTATAAATAGCGAGCCTTCCACAGTGAGAATCATTCCATCGTTGAATCATACGAGTGACGGACGCACATTTTCTCTCTCTAGTTCCCTGTTCTATTATCCAACTAAAATGGTAAGTCGCTACTTCCCTCCCTCTCCTCCCTTGAACGTAAACTTAATACAATCTTTTTTCATTTTCAGGCATCTACTCCATCTGCTGCACTAGTAGGACAAAATGGCGGTCAAACGTTACAAGGTTCGCTACGGTCAGATCATCTACAACTGAGGCCAGTGGAAGAAACAACCAAGGTACATAATCCTACACCGTTACAGCGTAAATTTAAACAAGTCTTGCGTTATGACGATCATAGCGTAGTACTCCAAACGGGAATGCTCCCTTCCACGGATGTCAAGATAATGCACAATCAGTATGGGGACTACATACTGATCCCCGTGAGTCCGTACATTCGCTGCCAACTTGATATCATTGAGGATTACGTCACATTAAATATGGACATTCCTACTCCTCTTGCTCAAGAGTGGAAGGCGAGAGATGCCAAGGATACTCCCTATAGAACGATTTGGGGTGGTAATCACATTTGCCTACCGGTATCACATTGGTGTAGTTATTATAAAAAGGATGGAGATCAATCAATACCCATCAGATGTGATGAGCTCGGAGAAGGTACTTGGGATATCCTTTTCAAAGTGAATGGGCTATATTATGGTCGGCACAAGGATAATAAAATAGCCTCTCTCTCCATGCATATGGAATCCATCCTATATATTCCAAAACCACCCAACGTGGACGACATAATTGATCAAATCCTTAACAGCAGTGGTACGAAGCGCAAGTCGGAGAAGAATGCTGCATCAAAACGCAAATCAAAGAAGGAGAATTACTAGTCCTTTCCTAACTCTACCCTATGACAATTCGCTTATGCGCTTTGAGTGTCGTAGACGTGGCCTTATTAGATACATTTTACTTCTTCGTTGCCATCATATCATTTGTGTATTTTGTCGTGAAAAGCATCGATGTAATTCTTCATTTTGTAATATGTTATAGAACGTTTCCTTAGATGTGTAATTTCCGTTTTAGGCTTCTATCATCATTTTTATGGATTGTGAGGGTGAACCTGTACAGGAGCTCAGTGCTATTGCTATGAACAATTGGACATATCAGATTGTTAGTGTCTATCATCAACATGCCAACTGCGATCCCAATGTTGATCAATGGGCGAGAAAACACATTCATGGACTTAATCTGAAATATTTGCAAGACTATGGCTTTTCTTGTGAGAGTGCTCTTCTTATTGACTTTAAACGATGGTTAGCTGCTTTCAATGTTATACGCATCTTTTGTAATAATCCTGGTAAGGAGAGGAAAGTATTTCCCAATCTAATCATTGATGATATTTTGCTCCCACCTTGGGATAGTAGAGTAAATCAACATTATCATGAAGTCACGAAACGTTTTAAGGATTTGTGTGTTCCTATTTTGTCTGTTCGTTGTAGTAGCTACGTTCATAACCAATGCTTCTTTCCTCCTTACCTCAACACTGCCAAAGTCCTGTATGGTTATCATTGCTCGCTGTATGATAGTTACCAGCTGTATCTATTTTATCTCTTTCAAACCATTGATTTATAATGCATGCTTGTTACCGTTATTCAATAAATGTTACTATGAGAAGAGTTGTTGTTTTCATGCAATGGATGGGTTAGATAAAGGGCGATCATGTCTTTCTCAAACGACTGCGGAACATTACATTTTCATAGGCAAAGTTTAAAAGGAGCTGTTCAAGATTATGTGATAAATTTTCATAAAGATGAGACCGACATCGAAGCAGTGGTCGATGATGCTAGCACTCTATTTCTAGAGTTAATGAATACATTCTCTGATAGCATTATCATGGCGCGATCAGTTGCGAAAATTAAGTTTAGTCATTTTGGAAAGGAAGAGGTGGAAAGTCGCTCTTTCCATTTTGCTTCTTATTCAATGGAAGTGGTAGATCACCCCCAAGAATTTTTTAAAAGACATATGATAAAAATTGCTGAACGTCTTAACGCATTTAACCATCATGGTAGCAGTCTAGTGATTGAAGCGATTTCAGATATTCACATTCAACTTTCCATAAAGAAAAATTGAAAATGCAGTGGTACTTGATTGTAGCACAACTGGTTTTCGAGCTATGTCTGCTCACTCTCGAAGTATATTCCTTCTGTACATGCGTCTATTATTTAGAAAAGGCTAGCAAATTCATATCTTCAAAAAGACTTGCTATAGACATCAGTAACGGTGAAACTATGTGTTGCGATGTATGTAAGCGAAAGGATGGAAATGAAAAGCGCATCTTCAAGAGATGTAAGCATGCTTTTTGTCAACGCTGTTTCATACGTAATTGCATTCAACTTTGCCAATGTAACCACTGTGATATTGCTCATTTCGAGTGTCACTTATGTCGCAATAGTTAGTACCTATGCAAATGTGGTAAAGATAGGTTTTAGCAAAGACTAACACGGAAAATGGCGAAACGTAAAATGACGAAACGTAAAAGTCAAAAGTTTTCTTCAGCCATTCAAGCTCTCCGACGAATGAAAGCAAATCAGCGATACAATGCTATACGACATGCTAACGATAAATTCATTTGTGAAATTATTTCTCATGTGAGGAAGTTGAGGACGAAGAAATTAGCGCCAAAACAACGAAAGTTACTTAAGCGATATGCTACGAAATTGCGTTTCATCTCCAATCCTAAAGTCACCCTTCAAAGAAAGAGGAAAACTCTAACACAAAAGGGCGGTTTCCTTTCAGCAATACTTCCAATGATAGCTCCTGCCGTGGGCAACCTATTGGGTAATATCTTTGGCTCTAAGCGTTAATTATGCAAATGTTGAGTCTCAAAGTAATAAAATGGATTTCAGACTTCAATGTGATAAAGTTCTGACTGTATCAGGTCCATCTCATGCAGGTAAAACTGTTTTCACGCTGAATTTATTGGATAAAAGAAGGGAGTTGTTTAAGGAACCTATCAATCGAGTGATTTGGTGTTATGGTATTTATCAACCGTCGCTGTTTCAGGAATTGCAAAGTCGCAACTTTATTCGACATGAAGGAATTATTCCAGTGGATAAACTTCAGTCTAATGATGTTGTTGTATTGGATGATTTATTAAAAGAAAGTAAGAATTCAAAAGATGTTACAGATATGTTCACTCGTGCAGCACATCATAAAAGGTGCTTTATCATCTATATCACACAAAATTTGTTTCCTGATGGAAAAGAAGCTCGTACACGAAACCTGAATACACACTATTATGCTATTTTCAAGAATCCGCGAGATAAAAGTCAATTTGAAATTTTAGCGCGACAAGTTGCACCCAGAGGATCAAAAGCCTTAATTGAAATTTTCCAAGCAGCTACTGAAAAACCATACGGTTACTTATTCATTGACTTTACGCAAGAGTGTCCGGAAGAATTTAGATTTCGAAGTGATATTTTGAAAACTCCCATGATTATCTACAAACTATGAGTTCTTATTCTCGCATGATTGTTATTCCTCAGGATGAATATGTACAATTGACTGCCATGCAGCAAGTAAAGCAACCTCTTGCAAATCAAATGTATAGGAAAGAAATAGATTATCAGCAAAATGTTCACATCAAAGATCCACATCGTGCTGTATTATTACAATCGGAAACTGTTGAGCAATTAAAAAACTTGAAGAATAAGATGCGTGACTCTGTATCGACTGCTACACCTTTAGCATCTCGCGCACATGCCATATCTCTTTTCAATAGTATTGAACCCCATCTCAATGTAAATGATAGAGGAGAAATTATTACAGATGAAAATAAAGTGATTGATGCTTCACGTTATGAAGACTTGATTCAGTATGCGACACGTAGAAAGCGCCGTCAGGGCTATGTTCCACCTGGTTGGTCATACTTTCTTAAACTATTGAAAAAGCATAATGTGCCAAAATTTGCTTTGAATAATGAGACATTGAAAGAACTTGATTCAACAGTAGCTACTGCTCCAATGCTTCAGACGATGAAAATGCCAACAAATTGGTTTAAGTCGTCACCTGCTACATCCCCTCCCACACTCACTAAGCAAACAAGAGGAAGAACTCGACGTAGATCTACATCACCACTAAAACTAGTAAAAGGAAAACGTAAAACAGCTCCTCCCAGGAAATACATGTTCTCAGACTATTAATATGAAGCAGATGTGTTGCTTGCCATGTAATGAGCCGCCAGAGGTGAATGTCGTTGTCACTTGCACTTGCTGCGCCAGCTCTCATAATGAAACCCCTAAGCAATGTAAACACGATCGCAAAACCGCTAAAGCTAAATGCTGTAGTTGTTGTAAATGTAGAAAGGCAAGAAAACAAAAAGATGAGAAGGAGGAAAAAGAGTCAGTCGTCATCGACTGAACGTTTGAAGTCAATCTATTATGATGTAAAACATCCGGCAGGATTTGCATCTATCAAGAAATTATCAAAAGCGAGTGGTCTTCCACAATCACAAGTGAAACGATGGTTAAAGGGTCAGGCTACCTATACACTCCACAAACAAGCGAAAAAGAAGTACCGCACCCGCCATTATATTGTTCATGACATCGATGAACAGTGGCAAGCAGATTTGTGCGATGTCGCCTCCATTTCAAAACATAACTCGGGCAATAATTTTATTTTAACCGTCATTGATATTTTCTCGCGTTATGCGTGGGCTCAACCTTTAAAAACTAAAGAAGGGAAAGGAGTAGCAAAAGCATTCCAAACAATTTTTCGAGAAGGTCGGATTCCAAAAAGAATTCAGAGTGATCAAGGAAAAGAGTTTGAAAATCAGCATGTACGAAGATTATTTGAGAGGCATGACATTGAGTTGTTTAGTGTAAAGAGTGCTTATAAAGCTGCACTCGTTGAACGTTTTAATCGCACATTAAAAAATCGCTTGTGGCGACATTTTACTGCCAACTTGACACAAAATTGGACAAAGGTTCTACAAGGTACACTCCATGCCTACAATCACTCTATCCATCGTTCTATTGGATTCAGACCAGTAGATGTAAATGCTGACAATGTAGATAAAGTGCGCGAATCATTCCAACGTAAACGCACTCATGTGAAAAGTGATGTGAAAATTGGCGATAAAGTTCGTATCTCAAAAGTGAAAAGTGTTTTTGCTAAAGGGTACCTCCCGAATTGGACAGAGGAGGTATTTACAGTATCAAGGATTAATCAAAAAGACTCTCCGACCACCTACAAGTTGAAAGATTACGATAATGAAAAAATGGAGGGTAGCTTTTACCGCGATGAGATTGAGGTAGTCACTGAAAGTGAAACATATTTGGTAGAGAAAATCATTCGATGTAAAAAACGGCAAGGTGAAGAATGGTGTCTTGTTAAATGGACTGGTTATCCTTCAAGTATGAACTCTTGGATGCGTCGTGCCGACATCTTTCATCTAAGTGATCGACAGTGATTCATGCAAAGTTGTAACTAACAATGTTTAGGGTTTGAGCTATGAATCCAACTGCCTCATTTTATTCACGACCCTCCTATGTAAGTGGCGGAGGGCAAATTTACATCGGCGCTCGCCGCCAACGTGGAGGTAGCATACTTGGTGCACTGAAATCTGTTGTAGCACCTCTCATATCCAATGTCGGTAGATCTTTAAAAGGAAATGTTTTAAGTAATGCCGTTGGCTTTGCTGGTGATGTTGCTAGTGATCTTTCCAGAGGTAGAAGTTTTAAGAGCAGTTTGTTGAATCGTGGGAAGGAACGCGGTTTAAAAACATTGAAGCAGACCTTTGCTGGTGTTACTCAAGGAAAGAAATCACCTAAACGAATGAATAAAGGAAGGAGGAAACATCGCGGAGCTGGTAAGGTGCGATCTTCAGTCAAAAGGCATTCACGCAAACGTCGTAGAGGCTCTAATCATTCATCAGGCGCTAAACGACGACGCTGCTATAACTTCTAATCATGGAGTGTAAAACTTCCGGTTTTTGTTTGTTCGATCAACAAGCCATACAGACAGATATTCTTAGTTCAAGTATTGTAGCTTATCATCCTCGAACAGCTGAGAATGCTGGTCCCATTGAATTTGTTATTCCTGGTGGTAGTGATGACTACATAGATTTGAGTTATGCGATGCTTGATTTGAGGTTTAGAATTCAGCAAGCAGATGGAACTGCTATTGACGATACACATAAAGTTGGACTGAACAATTTACCATTGACTACATTACTTCGCGATGTTTCTCTAACGATTGGAGAGCAGCAGGTGGAAGGTGGTCAAAGCGATTATCCCTATAAATCATATTTCAATCATGTATCACAGTTTCATCCAGCAGCACAAAAAAGTCATATGGAAGCCATGGGATGGTATAGAGATGAAGCAGGAAAATTTGATGTTGAAACAAACAGTGGCTTTGTAAAGCGATCTGCTATGATTAAAGATAGTAAAGTATGTCAGCTATATGGTCCGCTGAATTTAGACTTCTTTAGACAGTCAAAGTTTTTACTCTGTAATACCAGCATGCGACTCAAGCTGACATTGAAAAAGCCTGAATTTGCGCTGAATGCATTTGCTAAAGTTGACAATTTTAGAATTCATGTGGAAGATATTGCACTTTACATTCGTCGAGTAGTACCGAATCCAAGTGTCATTAGAGGGCATGCGCCTTAACCGCCAAAATGCCATTTACCCCGTTCAGCATACAAAGCTTCTCACCTTTACAATTCCGAAAGATCAAAAGAGTTTCATGAAAGATGGCCTCTTTCCATCGGAAGCACCGAAGCTCCTCATGGTGGCAATGGTTGAAAATGATGCATTTAATGGTAATACTCTGGTTTTACTCTGTAATACCAGCATGCGACTCAAGCTGACATTGAATAAGCCTGAATTTGCGCTGAATGCATTTGCTAAAGTTGACAATTTTAGAATTCATGTGGAAGATATTGCACTTTACATTCGTCGAGTAGTACCGAATCCAAGTGTCATTAGAGGACATGCTGAAGGCCTTAACCGCCAAAATGCCATTTACCCCGTTCAGCATACAAAGCTTCTCACCTTTACAATTCCGAAAGATCAAAAGAGTTTCATGAAAGATGGCCTCTTTCCATCGGAAGCACCGAAGCTCCTCATGGTGGCAATGGTTGAAAATGATGCATTTAATGGTAATATAAAGAAGAATCCTTTCAATTTTAAACACAATCAGTTAAGTGAAATTGCTTTACGTGTAAATGGTGTGAGTCATCCTGGTCCACCCTACAAACCAGATTTTGCTTCGGATCAATTTATGCGCAGTTATGTTGATTTTATGGATGTCTTTGGCTTTTACAATACGGATGACACCAACGGACTGACTATGAAAGAGTTTAAGAGTGGATATACTATTTATGCATTTGAATTGACTGCTGACAGCGATATTAGTGCACCCTATCGTCAAGCGAACGTGCCTCATAATATTCGTTTGGATTTGACGTTCAAAAGAACACTACCTGAGACGATCAATGTATTAATTAATACAGTCTTCGATTCAAATATTGAAATTACAAAGTATCGTGACGTGATTCTTCAGTATAATCGTTAATGAGTTGGTTGACTGCTGACGATATTAAGACTAAAGTGCAGCGTAATGCAGACGAAGCGACGTTGAAAGCTTTCGATAATGTCTATTCACTCGATACCTTACCACCTGCAGTAAATCACTATCCCATCTTTATTGTGCTAAACACTCATTCGCAGAATTTAGGCGGTGAGCATTGGAAAGCGATCTTTATTGGAGAAGACCGACGTGGTGAACTATTTGACTCTCTTGCTCAACCTCCAAATATACCAACACAGCAGTGGTTGAGAAAACATACGCGTCAATATCAGCGAAATGAACGCATACTACAACATCCACTTTCATCAACGTGTGGTGCTTTTGTACTGTACTTCATCTTAAAACGTTTACATGTATCTCGATTTGCATCTATTATTCAAAACTTTTCATGTAATCCATCCTCTAATGAAAAAATGATTTCTAAGTTCTATCATGATTTGAAATAAAAACATCATGTTGGAAAAATTGTTTTTTATTTTACAAACCACTGGGTACGTACATACTCAATGAGATAGTCTAGGATCACATTTGCTTGTACATGAGATTTTAGTTCAGTAATGATCACTTTACTATTATGAAAGATTGCCACATGTACAGGTAACCAACAACTAATGAGAGCTGCAGGAAAAAGTTCGGGTTCATAACACAAATTGTAACTGCTGGTACGAATCTTCAAAAATGATAGACTGTCACTCAATTGAGTAGAGATCACCATATTGTCCACAGTCAGATGCGACATCACACACCTCTCCCTCTTCCATATCCGACGTAGTAGTCTTTGTAGCTCTAAGCGCATTGACTGCGCCGATGAATGAGAAAGGGCGCCGAGAATCTGTACAGTCCCATTTGGGAAGAGTTGAAGATTCCGTGAATTGTTCATCTTCACCACTAACATTTGAGGTCGGCCCGGGTAATACTTGCTGTTTGGAAGCTGTTGGTGTAATGTTGTGAGATCGATTTTGGTGTAGAGTCTGAAGCGACGGAGAATGTTGACGATGGTGTAGCGATGA